>JALIZF010001848.1:812500-990244 GCA_029948255.1 Telmatactis stephensoni | reverse complement strand
AAAATATCGCCTACTTTGATTCCATGCTAGAAAACCATTCAGTCAATTAAAATAAAATAATTTGAGTCTTGTGATGTTTTCTCGTCTGAATCTGTTGACTATTTTGGTTTGTTCTCACAGTAAATCATTACGATGTTTGTCGGGTACGAGCGGGTAATTCCATTCTTCAATTGATCCTGTCTGGTGGCTTGTAGCAGTCATATTTTTTCTCTTTTTAAACACATCTGATATTTTCCCTAGCTGAATGAACAGGATGTCGACTTTTTTCTTTCTTTTTTTCTTTCTTCTTTTTTCTTTGTTGTTGTTGCTGCTTTGGGGAGATCAGAGAGAACCGCGCGGGACAAAAAGCGGCTTTTCGTCTCTTTCCCTAAAGAAGTGATACTCTGCAGGCAGGGGATGATAGAGGAGCTCCATAGAAAATTAACAAATTAAGACAAAAACAAGGGAGAAAACCACCGCGCGCCAAAAAATTAGTCACAGTAACGTGCCCGCCTCACTGCTCGCTGTTCGCTAGGCACTAGCTACAGAAATCCCGAAAAATGGCCGAAAAATCTATCCTGAAATTCTCCAAAAAAAGTTCAAAAAATCTCAGTTTTTTAAGTCTCCAAATATCTTCCTTCAAAATGAGTGTATTTTTGTAAAAACGTGAGTTGCCTGTGGTACAACCAGCTTTGACTGAGTCCTCCATTTTAAACTGAGGGCTTACAAGGCATGCTGGGAGCATGATTATGGGCTAAACCGTTGACCGACGTGTGTAAGTTAGAAGGGAGGGGGGTATACAAACACACGATTGCAGAACTAGTAGTAAATTGATAGTGTTCTCACGTTATTTACGGGAATTTTTAATCTTAATAATAATTGCTTAGACATTTCTTTTAAAATGCTCATAAACTTCTTAAAATCTTCTTCCAAAAATCTCGCTAAGCTCTAAAAGTCCTCAAAAATTTCCTGATATTTGTAGCTAGGCCTACTGCTCACTGCTCGCTGTTCGCCGTTCGTCCGCCTTTTCTGAGTACGCACGCTAAAATGTAATCTAGCTAGACTAGGCGCATTTTCGAAAAATCAGACACCTGGAAGCATTTTGGGGTAGAAGCTGGTAACATAACTATTCTAAACTGATTTTTCATGCTGAATGCGAATATGACAGTTACCAAGAAATCTCACGACCACGTGGTCTGCGTCCTCTCGTCGTTAAGTCAACTGATTAGTTTATATATAATAATGCTTTAAAAACACTGTCATTTGGTATTATACTGAATTCATTATACTACGCAATTTCTTATACTATCTTTTCGAATTACAACAACATCTTTATTTGTGCCCATAATGTTTAAAATAAGATTGTAACAAAAAAGAAAAAATATAATGAATAGTTAAAGGCACTGGCCCTAACAAATAACTAAAAAGCTAAAAATCAGTTAGGACCAGAGGACAAGTACTGATTTACATAAAACAGATGGGGGCTTTTACAATTTTCAAAAGTATTTAAATTACATATAACTATGCTAGAATAATTACACACAATATATCTATAAAGAAAAAACAAACACACATATACACACGCACACACACACACCTATGGTAAAGAGGAAAAAACAGAGAAAAGCTAGCTTAACATAATGAATTGAAATTCAATAGAACTCAAGAAATTTACTTTTGATGTTACATTTAAATTTCTTCATGCTCATCATTTTTACGGAGTCATCAATAGAATTCCAAATTGATGACCCTGTAAATCTGATATTAAATTTACCATAATTTGTTCGTATTTTGGGCAAATAAAAATGATCTCTAGTTGCTGACCTTGTATTATAATTATGAATTTGTTTAACTGAAGTGAAAAAACGATCAAAAATTGTAGGCAAAATATCATTTTTAAATTTATACATAAAGACTGCAGTGCAGTATTCTACAAGATCATGCAATTTCATTATGTTAAGACTTTTAAATAAGGGACTAGAATGAGCATCAAATGCCGAAAAGGTAACTAATCGCACAACCTTTTTTTGCAGAATAAAGATCGGCTGTAAAGTAGTTGGATAAGTATTGCCCCAAGTAAGAATCCCATAGATTAAATATGGGTAAATTAACGCATAATATAGATTTACAAGGATATCCGTGTCAACATAATAGCGTAATTTCGATAGAATTCCAACATTTCTTTTGATCTTTTTTGAGATATATTTGATATGAAATTTCCAAGACAGATTAGAATCAATGAATATTCCAAGATATTTTAATGATTCTTCTTGCTTTAATTTTTTGTTGTTTAATTTTAGTTCAAAATTAATTGTGATTTTCTTTTGCCTTGCATGAAAGAGAACAAAGTTGGACTTTTCAATGTTAAGTGACAATTTATTTGCACATAACCAAACATGAATATTAATCAATTCAGAATTAATATTCTGTTGTAAGACATTGAGATTTTTGTGCCTATAAAATAAGTTTGCATCATCTGCAAATAGGTTAAAGTCAAAGAGAGTAGAGCATAGATGAAAATCATTTATATAGATCAAAAATAAGATTGGTCCAAGAACAGACCCTTGCGGAATTCCACAAGATATTGTAACCAGGTCAGATTTAGAATTATTTATAGTGACTGATTGTTGACGATTACTGAGATATGATATAAACCAGTTTTTTGTTGTGCCTCTAATCCCATAATAGTCTAGCTTGTTTATCAGAATATTGTGGTCTACCGTATCAAACGCTTTACTAAAATCCAAAAATATACCACAAGAATAATCAGAATCATCAATGGCCGTTTGAATTTTATCTATAATACTAAGTAAAGCATAATCCGTTGAATGATTGCTACGAAAGCCAAATTGATTACCAAATAAAAGGTTATTTTTCTCAAGAAATGTTACTAAACGATTTGCCATCAGTTTTTCAAGTAGTTTATCAAATACAGATAGTAAGGAAATAGGTCGGTAATTGGAAAGAGAATATTGAGAATCTTTTTTATAAATTGGAATTACATTAGATGTTTTTAAACTGGAGGGAACTATACCAAGAGAGAAAGAGATATTAAACAGCATTTCAAGCGGATGAGATATAATGTTTTTAATTAATTTAAGGACCTTGATAGGGGCGCTAAATGGTCCAGTAGATTTATTATCCTTAAGGCAAGAGATTTCTCTCTCGATTTCTGGCGCATCTACAGGAAAGACATAGAAACTAGTTGGTATTGGAGTTTTAAGATAGTCCATTGGCGACTTATCAACATCTTCAATCTTATCTGCTAAATTGACACCGACAGTTGAGAAATAGTTATTAAACGCATCAGCTATTTCCTTTGGCTCCGTTATTACAGTATCATTTTCAATAATTTTATTAATATTATGACTATTTTTTGATTTAAAGTGAACAATTTTCTTGATTCCATTCCAAATTCTTTTACTATCTTTTGTATTTTGTAGGAAATAATTGTTATAGTACAATCTCTTACTAATTTTCAACAGATGATTAAGTCTATTTCTATAGCTTTTGAATTTGCAATGATAGTAAGTAGACTTCGTTTTAAGATATTTTCGATATAATTTATTTTTAACCTTAATTGAATTTTTGAGTCCGGTAGAGATCCACGGTTTAGAATGAAATTTTAACTCCTTCTTTGTCATCTGGCGAATAGGGATATGTTTATCGATAATTAGAGAGAGTTTATTGTAAAATCGAGTGAACATGCTTGAGGGATCCATTTCTGAACAAAGCAATTTTTGCCATTCAACCAGTTTAACTTCTTCTACAAACTTATCCTCATTAAAGTTTGAATAGTCTCTTCTATAGAGATTTATATTCGGAGATATTTCCGTTAGCCTATTGACAATGATGAAATTAGGTAAGTGATCCGTAAGATCGTAAGCAATATTCCCACTTATAACAAAGTGCTCAATGGAGTTAAAGAAAATATTATCTATCAAGGTTGCAGAGTGGCTAGTGATTCGTGTCGGTTGGAGAATATGCGGTTGAAAAAAATAGGAACCAAGAATGTTAATAAAATTTTCGGATTCAAAATGAGTTTCTGATTTCAACAAATCTATATTGAAATCACCCATAAAAAGGCAAAGTTTATTCTCCTGATGTATTTTCTCTATAATTGAGCTAAAAAGATCCATAAAGTTGTCCAAATTACTATTTGGGTGCCTATAAACCACACCGCAAATTAGATTTGGTTGTCCAGTAAATACAATTTCAATCCACAGCATTTCAAAGTCAGTATTAGACATAGTAAAATCTTTACGGATGGAGAAATTTAAATCATGCCTAACATAGAAACCAACACCTCCTGCATTTGAAAGACTTGGTTCATGAACGAAATCATAGTCTATTATGTTGACATTGCTAAAACTCTCATTGTCTTTTTTAAACTTGGTTTCTGATAGACCAATTATGGAAAATGGATACCTCAGTTCTTCCAATAACTGATGTAGGTTATCATAATTTGCTACTAAACTTCGTATATTACAGTGTAATGCAGCAAAGGCTGTGCGATTTATAGAACATTCCTTTATATTAGGGCAATTGTTGAAATCACCAGAAGTATAATAGCTAAAATTAGCCTCAAAGGGCATATGCAAATCTGCATCTAGATCTGAAAGATTAGGAATATTTGAAACTGGTGAAGTTATATTAAGTAAAGGCAATTGATTTAGTTCAGTAATCCTATTTTGAAAACTATCATTAGAAATAGAGTCCATAGATCAAAAATATACAAATGTTCAATGGATTTATTTTATACTGGCCTGTAACTTTTTCAATTCATCTATGCTGTTGATGGCAATGGCTTTGGATTTTTCGTCCTTTCGTAGAAAGGTCCTTCCGTTCGATGTCCAGATGAATGCAAACTTCTGGTCTTTCTTAAATTTGAGGCTTGCGTTGAAAATCTTCTGATTTCTTTCGGTAAGGCATTCATTGATGTAGATATGAGTATCTTCTTCAAATTCAAGATCCTTAATCGTGCAATCTTTCAGTTTGGTTCGCGCCTTGTAGAACCGATCTTTCACGTCGCGCCTGACAAATTTCACAATCACCGCCGGCATCGAATTTTTCCCTTTGTAGTTCTTCGAGACAGGGATTCGGTGGCTTATAGAGATTGCTTCGTCCTCTAGGTAGATATCCATCAGATCGCCGACACGTTTTACGATGTCATTTGTGTTTTCATCCTTAGTTTCGGGTATCCCACGGATTTCAAGGCAATCTCTTCGGGTGTACTGTCTTACATCGTTGGATTCTTTTTCAAGTTGACTTATTCGTTGGTCTAAGACTTGGATGGTTTTCTTCAGTGTGCTATTTTCAGCACGGATCTGAGCATTTTCAGACTCAATTGTTTCAAGTTTCTTGCAAATTCCATCATATTGGGAGTTAGCATGCTCCAGGAATGAGCTGATGTCCCGTAGCTCTTTCTTGAGTTGTGTTATCTCCTGGTGTAGAGGGTTCACGATCCCTTCCATAACGGCTGTTAGTTCCTCTTTAGATAAAGCCATAGCATATACATATAGAATACAATGAACGAATAACAGATATAGGGAAAAAACTAAGAAAATTAGGTAATTCGTTAACTATGATTCGGGAGCATTTAAATTTGCCGCCATCTTCGTCACGCTTCGTGAGCTTTTACGGTAAGGAGTAGCTTAAATACCCGGGGAGGGGGGGAGGGGGGACTCCATTGTAAAAGGATCGGGTATGCTCGTCGTATCTCTTAGGGGTAAAAATCAGAGATTTGGTATATTTTAGGGTGTGAAAATCGAAGTTTAGAGTTTTAGCATTTCCCGGTATCTTTTAGGGTATCAAAAGAGCCCATCGCTTATCATCATCGGTTCTCAAAATACAAGAAATTTGCCCCACAAAACTGAGCGTGTCGACTGTCCAATTTTGTGTTCATAATAGTAATAGTTCATTACCTTGTTATCGCTGGTATCTTTTAGGGGTAAAAAATTGTCCAGCCACGCCCTTTTGAAAAGACTTCCGGTATCTTTTAGGGGTGTTTTTGAAAATATCGATCCGACGAGCATACCCATATCAAACTTATTCCTTATATCAATGAACATTTGCTAAAGCTAGAGTCCAGGCCCTTTAATCGGATCTTTTTTGCATTTTCGTTTATATTTATTTCCTCGAGTACTCTTTTTTGCGCCCTCAACTGTCCATTCTCTTCCCTAAGTGAAGCAACATCTATCTCACTGTAGTAGATTTTGAAACTGTATGGTTTCCATTCATCATACAATCTTCGCAGGCTACTCCCCCCTTTACCAGCAGCCGGTATTTTTTTCAACAGTCGATAAACTTGAGCTTCGATACAATTTATTATTCTGCTATTTACTAAAACACCTCTAAGGCCTGACCGATCAAGTAGCTCTTTTACCATCGCCTCCAAAGCAGATTCGTAGCTCATTCCTTCTTTTTTCATGCGGTCCATTTTCTTGGATAAAGTGTAAATTAGGAAACTAAAATGCAAAATATTTTTTTAATAATTTTTTTCAGCAAGGAACAGGCAAAATGGACATAATTTTGAACTTACTTATTGATCTCGTGTGTAAACATTGGTGAATTGCCACCAGAAAACCCTTGATTTTCTTCGGAGTTTTCGTCCCCTGCAGCGTCAACTAGGGTAACACTTGATAGGAAGCTTAAGGTCAAAATTACTAACCATATACCTTTTGACCGCATTTTGCCGTAGTTTAATTTCGCTCAATAATTGCGTATTTGGTATCAAAACACGCCTAAAATAGTGACGTATTCGAATTTGGCGGCAGGTTATTGAATTACACAATTCACAGGGGAGTCTGGGTTATTTTCTATCGTGTACCGTCACGCACTCATACATCGCTTTGTAAATTTTAGCTCCGATTAACCACAAAGAATCGCAAAAGGCCGTGGTTTAATTTTATTATTTTTTCTTGGAATACTAACTGATCTATTCCTTTAGCATTACTTTATCATATTCCGTTGGTAGGTTTTTGGATTTTTTCAACACTAAAGAGTAATTCACAAAAATATAGCAGAAATCGTGCTATTTGAAGCGGTTTGCGGCCTGTAATACGAGCCTCAAATACGCGATGCGTGACCTTTCGTACTTTTTGTTAAGCGTAAGTTTGATATACGATCCTTTTACAATGCACATTTCACATACTGCGACCTTACCCTGGTGCAAGAGGCAATTTAACTTAATTTAATGGAGAGAAAGGGGGCAAAGAAGAAGAGGGCGAAGGGAGAGAGACAGCGAAGGGAGAGAGAAAATCGAGCTAGAACCCCCCTCTTCTCCTTTCTCCTTCCTTCGCCGACTTCCTCCCATCAATCGCCTCTTGAACAAGGGTAACTATGACCTGCGATGGATACCAAAATATTTTACGACAACGAAAACTATTCTCCGCATATAACATATACATGGGTATATTGTGTGTTATTACATGGGCTTCCTGTGGAAGCGAAGCCCATGTTTTAAATTCGCCTTTATTTATGTTTGTCGTCTTGGTCGTCAAAATGTCCACGCATGCGTGTTGTCGTCTTGATCGGGAATTATCCACGCAAAAGGGCATTTGTCGAGATACCGTGAATTTTTCGTGAAACTTAAGCCAAACAAGCTACCTATCTATACAAAAGCGACTTATATTTCAGCTTATACCAACTCTAAAACCACAAAGAATCCAAGTACAGAATGTGAACAAAGATATACCGAGCAAAAAATGAGGATTTCAAGCGAACAAGATACAAGACTAGCGACTGTGTTTACACAAAACCATCCCACACTCAAGGCAAAGCGACATCAAAGATGATCATTTCTTTTGTAATAATGCTAAGTACACTGTTTCTTTTATTCTTTTTACTTCAAGAAAGTATGTTTTATTTTCCTTATTTATTACTATTAACTTTATTAGGGTACAAAACAGTCAAGTTCTTCGACTGCTATACTCAAACTGTTGTCATTTCATCGTTCAGTGATTGTGATGTAAGACTTATTAGATAAGACTAGTTGATTGATTATACATGCATATAATGATCGATGCAGAGTCACAATAAAGATCACCGATAATATTAGATCTCGTTATTCAAGATTTGTTTATTATAATTATAGGCATTTACGTTGTCATCGTAGCCGTGAACTCAGTAGCATGCTTTGTTTATCATAAAATACGCTCAAATGTACCACAACAGTTTTACAAACTGAACTTGAATGTCTACGAAAATTAGAACAAATATTGATAGCACAGCGTATGGTACATGTATTTGAAAAAATTGTTATTATGCCTAAAGGTCAGCAACGTAAGGTTAAAGGCTCTATTTGCAATGTACCAGTGCAATGTGATAAGACATGTAACATTCTGCCTCGTCCTCCAGCGATTAAGTTAAAAATAAAACTACAATTTAGAGGTCATGTATATTTTGAAGCTGCCAGACCAACATCTGTACAAGCAGCACTTTAATACATGGCTTAAAGCTAGTAACACATTGTATAAAGATGTTGTTATTGATTGTACAAATATTAGCAATGACCACACAGATATAACACATATTACTGAAGCTGAAGATAAATTGGATAATAAGTCGCTTTTTCAAGAATAGATGCGTAGCTTGTTTGATAGAAGTATCAGTACATATTGATTTTATAGCTAAATTGTACATTGTTATACGTAATAAAAACGAAGCTTATGACTAATTAGGAAGCCCATGTTCACGCAGTTATGCGTCTAGTTTAAGATAAGAAATATAACTCTTGTACCAGGGACAAAAACTGGTCGTCGTATCAAAGGCGCCACAAAGGTCTTCAATTCCTTGCTACATTTAGATAGGAAAAGTGAGCGATAAACGATGAAAATCGGTCAAATTCGACTGCATTATTACTTTCCTACTAGAGCACGCTGTTCCGCTGTGTGATGTCCAAAGAACGAGCAGGATCAGATTTCTTGATTTTCTTTGATGAATAAATAAATATTTAAGTACCCTTTCCCCCTCCCCCTAAAACTCTTCTATAAACTCACATACCACCCCCTTCTCTTACTGGCGGCTCAAATGACATTTCGAGGTTAATAAACTCTTTATTTATAGAGGATAAAACAAGTAAAGCTAGGCTTTTTTCCAACTTGGTCCTCATACTAAACAATACCAAGGTTACCAAGGAAACTAGCTAGTCCATTCGACAGCGATAGCTACTCCAACTGCTGAGCCACAAAATCTGTCACCGGTATCATACAAGTGACACCGATTGCTAGCCCATTCGAAGTTGAGCTATTCCGTCTGACGTCGACTGCTAGCCCGTTTGGTAATAAGTTATTCCAATCATCATCGATAGCTGCCCATTTGAGGTTGAGCTACGCCGTTTCACATTCATAGCTGGGCCATTTAACACTTAGCTAGACCGTTTGACGTCCATAGCTGTTCCATTTAAGTGACCTGTATTTTTGTGGTGACGGCGGCCCACAGAAATCGTTCTATAGAGCGTTTTCACGTGACGTCATTAACAAGCTAAAATCAAAATCATATATCGAAAAAAGAAAATTTTTTACATGTGAAAGCTTGGGCAATTTTCTGATGTAATAAAATAAAATAAAATAAAATAAAATAATAAAATAATGTAATAAAACAAGACGCATAGCTGCGTGAACTCGGGCTTTCTATGTAGTAAATCATGAGTTCTCTTTGTTAACATTGTCCCTTTAAATTCTCCATTCGTTTATTCTGCTGTGCTCTTTGACCTAAAGCGCATTTATACAGGCTTAACCTTCTTTTCGAGAAAGACCCATCGGATTAAAAATTGATTTTTGTTTACCTGTGAAATAGTTTTTTCAAACTAACTTATTTGACTTCTGCAGTATACTATCAATTTTAATCATATTTTGATTCATTTGCTTTATTCATAACAGCAACTTTTACAATTATTTGAAAAGACAAATAAATGTATTTTAAAGTTTATCTGTTTATCAGTTTATCTGAAGGGTCAGTGCTTGAGCGTCGGACGGGAAATCCGAATGTAGGCTAGCTCAAATCACGCCGAGGGCTCGGAATTTTTAAGATCTGAACTTTTACACTCGCAGAAGCATTCACATCCAACTAACACATTTCCGAGTGACAATCCAATCATTTACTTACAGAAGAATTGTTGGTAATTCTGCCTGCCTTGAAACAAACCAACTTTAACTGATTTGCAATACTCACAACTCTACAACTTCAACACGGATTATTAGCAGAATTGATTCACAGTTGGTGATCATTAAAGATGAAAACTACTGCTCTATGTTTTAACTATAATTATTATACTACGTTGAATTTAAGCACAAACTTTCCTTTATTTTCTTGGTTTTTAGCTTTCAAATAGCAATACAATTTAGATGACTTGGGTATTAGTTCAACGAATACGTTCGTAAACAAACTCAAATTAAAATGTTCGCTCGTAAATTGATCTCTCGTAAAGTTCGCGGATCCGACCCGTTCCGAAAACTGCTCGCCATCTTTTAGTGTGGGTCTACCGCGAACAGTGTGTGCGTTTGTATTAGAAATCATATTTACCCTTGAATCGCGAGACATCTTGCAGGCCGCCATGATGACCATGTGCTTTTGACGCTTATTTAGGTATATACTTCATGGTTTTGAGTGCCGTATAGTCGCTCTGTACTTCTCAAGTAAAGAAGCGACTATATAGGACAATCATGAAGTATATACCTCTCGACGCATGCGCCTTTCCATCTATACGCATGCGCTTTAGTTGCTAGACTGCGTTTTGCGTCGGAACGAGGAAAATAATAACAACAATAACGAAGCCCAATTTATAACTCGGGCATTCCTACGGAAGCCCGAGTAATAAATAGATTAGCACTGGTTATAATATCATTTTGAAGCTCGCGTGCCCGGCCGGCGGGCTCGCGTGTTGTGGGGTTCCACAGTGGTACCCCAACATGGCGGCTCCATACATTCTTACCAAACATTGAAGCAAAGTAAAATGTTCATATGTAGTTAACGAGAAAACATTTTGACTCTAACTTTTGCATACAAAAATAGTTTTGGTTGTTCTTTCAGATACAGTTACTTTGATTTCAGTTCGGAGCTCTAGAAATGGCTAAAAAAATTTGACCACGTAAAATCACGTCACGTGATCAGAGGTGAAAACACTCTATTGCTGATGAATCTCATTATCTGCTTCAAATGGTGGTCAACGTTTGACCATCGTGTGCTCTCAACCAGAGAATATTCTATTGAAACTCGTCTTTCAGCTGCTGAAAATTCCAACGAGATTGAAAATGACGTCATATGAAACCCAAGAATTGAAGTGGTACAAATTCAAGTTTATTCGTTCGAAATGGAAAGTAAACCAACGATCATGGGTTCAGAAGAGTCTTTCATCCTGTCTACCATGCATGCCATGTGGAAACACCGCTGTCTTGGTCTCATTGTTGAACTCAAGATTCCTGAGCTGCTTTGTTGTGCTGAACAACCTCTTAGTATTGAAGACATCGCCAAGAAGTCGGGCTGCGATTCAAGCAAGGGACTTTACCCTGTTATGAAAGTGCTCGCCCAGAGGGGCATTGGCAAGGAGCTGGAAGACAAGCATTTTGCCAAGAACCGAGGCATGCAACTGCTAAGACGAGACAAAGGACCCACCCTTGGTCATGCCATTGCGCTTCGCTGCAGCGAAGAGCTCTTTTCAGCGATGCGGCCGTTGGCAGCGTGCGTTAAACATGGTGAGCCAGCCTTCGTCCTCGAACATGGGATGAATCTTTATTCATACATGAATCGCATTGCAAGTCACCCTTATAACAAAACCAAGATGTTTGAAGGCACATCTGTTCACCCTATTGGAAGCGACGAGCGAAGACGAGAATTTGCTGAAAACTATTCCCCTGCGATGGATTACTTTACCTATCTTATAACTCTTCCAGATGTGCGGGGAATCAATAACATGTTTAAAGCTTTCCCCTGGTCCACCTGCAAGAAACTGTTGGATATGGGAGGAGGCTCAGGGGAATTTCTTGCATCTGTCCTCAAATTACAAGGCTGTGAGCACATCCAAGGATACGTGGTTGATGTGCCAGGCGTGATTGACTGACAAAGCTCTCCAGAACATGGATCGCCTTGGAATTCCAGAGCGTCGCATTCGATTTATAAAACATGATTTTGCTCAACCTTTCCCAAGTGCCCTTCAACAGCAAGTCGATACTGTAGTGTTCAAGAATGTTCTAAACATCCTCATGTATGACCTAGAGTTGATCACGACGGTCTTACAAAACTGCCGCAGCCAATTCTCTTCACAAGGCGGAAGACTTGTGATCATAGAATATTCTTCAGTTGATGCTGGTGACACAAAGAATATTGTTGGAATAAATGGTTTAGAGCTAGCGGCGTTTTCAATTAATTGGCTTAGTTCCTATGGGGTAGCTCTTCCAAGCAAATCGGAATGGATGAAAATTCTCCAGGAGATCGGTTCCAAGGCTGGTTTCCAATTGAAACAAGTTTAAGATACTTTTCCAGGAGGAATGACAATTTTTGAACTCTCGTGTAACTGAGTTTAAGGTGATCAGTTGCAACAAGTACTGACATTCCAAATATGCTATCAGATTCTGGTATCAGGAACGGTTTTCTCCAAAGGATGCTTACAGGCTCTCCCCTTTCCCCTCTTCCCGCCCCTCCCCTCCCCTCCCCTTCTCCTTTCCTTTCCCCTCCCCTCCCCCTCCCCCAGAGAGCCTGTTCACAGGCTACATTGCCATAGCACTTTCATGACTAGCCTACTCCGCTTGAACTTGCGAATTCCGATTCCGCTCGTTGCACCCATCCTTTGTTATTTTAATATAAGCCTTTGAAATTGCTGTTTCAAACTATCACACGCCGTGAAACAAAACTTAACATGTCTTGTCTAATTGCACTATTTTGTAAACTAGTGGATAGCACTGAAGCAGAAACAGTGCAAACAACAATAGAAACGTATCTAGCCGTCTTTGGCCCCGTTCACACTACAGCATTAGATCGATCTGAGATCGATCCAGTCTAGTACATCGCTTTAGGCTGGATCGAACTCAGATCGATCTAGAACTGTAGTGTGAACAGGGCCAAAGTTTTTCTTTGTGTAGTTCATGTAACTGGGGCTTTATACGAGACAAGTATGGGAAAAAGTGGTGGGCAAAGATTTGAAAATATAAGAGTATAGGAAAAGGGGCTATAGTCCACTAGCCCCTCCCTCACCGCGGGCCCTGTTTTTGGAGTGTAACCAGAGTAGGTTTTCGTTGATAGATCAACGGAAATGACTCACATCAGTTGAGCATCAGTTTTCAAGGTCAATGAATCCGTTGTTCTAGATCTTCTTGATACGTGTTCCTTTTAGCTTTTAATATTTCTGTTGAGTACTAATAACTGGTTTCTTAACCGTTCTGCTTATTTTGTGATATTAACTTGATACAATGTGGTGCGCGGAATTGAAGACTGCGACATTCCAGACCCGACGAAATCGTTTGCAACTCTATGTTGTTCAGTGTGGTAAGTTATATCAGTTATATCTATAAAAGCTAAAGCCACGTTTAAAACCTCTTTCTATCGCTTCATAGAGTTTTAAAAGCTATAAATTAATAATGAAGAACTAAACAATGGAGAACAAACGTTCGGTACGGTGTTGTATGTGCATAGAGGTACTTATCGTGTTATGTTGTCAACTGATTAACTGTCTTAGCAAAAATTAAACGCTGTGTCTATTTGACCGGCAGTTTTCAAATTTTCCAATATTTCCCCGAAAAAAAACATCCGTACACCATCTAAAGTACACTATCTTTATTTAGAAATGGTAAGCGGTCATAGTTAGCGCTGTAGTGTCCAACTAGCTCTTTTTCTCTAGCCCCGGCACAGAGTACAACGAGCGACCAAAAGACACTTCAAAAATTCAATCCTGGTCGTTCTACTCTGTGCCGAGACAAGACATGTAGGGCTAGTTCGATTTTGAAGCACTTTCCTTAGTAATTGAGCATTCCTGAATATAGATAGAATGTTTTGAATATCCTTCGACTCTTATTTTTGGAGATATTCTTGCAACAAAAATTCAAAACTGCCGGTCAATTCTATCTATATTTAGGAATGGTAAGCCGTTACAACTACCGTTGTAATGTGTAATTAACTCTATTTGCCTAGCTCCGGCACAGAGTAGAACGACCAGGATTGAATTTTTCGAAGTGTCTTTTGGTCGCTCATTGTACTCTGTGTCGGGGCTAGAGAAAAAGAGCTAGTTGGATACTACAGCGCTAACTATGACCGCTTACCATTTCTAAATAAAGTTTTTTTCGGGGAAATATTGGAAAATTTGAAAACTGCCGGTCAAATAGGAATTCGAGGTCATTGATCGGATGCCGGTCAAACTGAGACACAGCGAAAATTAAAATCACATTTTCTACCAGTCAATGATATACATTGCCTTATGTATTATATGCAAGGAAAATAAAATAGATATTAAACTAATACACATTATTAAACCCTAATTCCATTTTTTTTCTTATTTGGCTATTATATATTCGAGTTAAAACCACTCTAAATAAACATTAATTAATAAATTAGGCCATTCGCATGATGGCGTCATATACTACAACTACTAGAATGCTTTGCCTACTTTCTTTTGTAAAATAATTAGTGCCAATTGTTTTGCTATTCTCAAAATGGAATAAAAATCTGAATAAGAAAGAAAATTCTGGTAGTTGTAGTTAAATGACGTCATCGTGCAAATGTCCTATTTTGATGCCGAGTTCAAAAAATTGGGTTATTATTCCGACAGAGCACCCCTAAGGGGGGAGAGGGGGAAGAGCTCCAACTAAATTTCTTTTTGTCTCTGTACGCATCAACCAAACCTGGCTACCGACTACAACTCAAGCAAATTCATCAGTTTTAGTCAAGCCTGATCAGCAAGTCCATATATAACTAGCCAAATCTATGCAAATCCAAAATTCCCACCCCTACCCCCACAGTCCAACTACTTCATTTTGTGCCAAATATTAGCAAATTACTGATCTCACAAAGCCTTTTAATCATTATTGTTATTGCTTGAGACTATCAAATTTATCAATGTTTCATTCATTCATTCAATCAATCAATCAACCAATTAATAAATAAATATATAAATAATGTTTGGCACTTGCCACTTATGAAATGTCTAGAAATCCAACTATTCCTAGGTAATGTTTTCTTAGTCCTTTTTAATAGTATTATAATTATTAAAGTATTTTAGAATTGTTTCCGGCACTTTGAAGGTAAAACCAATCGTCACTGAAATCAGCAAAAACAATAAAGAAATAAAAAATAAATATTTTATATTTATTCTCGAATTTCAGAGTAGCATCACTGCTAATTAAATATATATCTCTAAGACTCATTCGCACACTACGTAGTCGTGCAATATGCAATATACTCTGCATACAAGGATTATTCCCTTCAGTATTTGCTTGATGCTTTTTGTTTGACCTTGAAGACTGACTAATTGGTGGACTTGCTAGGACATGTCTAATATGTGTTCCAATTATCCATATTGCAGTTCCTTCTTCATGCTTCAGCCTGTGGTCTTGGCATGTGGCCACACATTTTGCCATACATGTGCAAAACGATTGGCTGAAATGCCACTCGTACGCCGTAAGTGCCCGGTGTGCAGGGCGGAGTTAAACCCCAACAACTTGCCAGTAAACGTCGATTTGCTGAGCGTCGCAGCGAAGCTCCCCGCCTACTGCAAGCTGTGTCCATGGCAAGGACAAGTTTCTGGGGTACAAGCCCACGCGGCGGCATGCCCGCAAAAATACATTGAGTGTCCATTTCCAGGATGTCCCTTCAGGGACGTCCGTAAAGACATGCCACTCCATGAAGCGGAGTGTCTACTTCGAACCGTTCCTTGTAATCAGTGTGGGATGAAAGTGGCCTTTCAACATATGATGGAGCACAAAAGAGAGGCATGCAAATCTCGGTTGGTGCTGTGTCCGTATTTTACGGACGACCAAGATGCACACCATATAAAGATGTAAGCTTTCATGGTATTATTGATTTAGTAATCAAGTCCCCTTCGCGGCTGAAATATTCGACGTCCCAGAGGAAGTCTTGTGTGGAAGAGGGGGCGGAGCATAAGAGGGTTTTGTAATTCCAAAAGAAAAGAAAAAAAAGAAAAAAATAACCGGAGCAAGTCTAGGGATAGATTCAAGTTTCTTTTGACGGTTGAATCATCATGATCGAAGTTATCACTAATGAATACGAACACGAGATTTTTAAACAAAATAGAGTTTTGTATAAAACTGTATTTATTGTTTCATAGAATCCAGATAAAGTTAGGGATTTACATGTTGAGACAAAACTGGACAATGCCAGAGATGCTAAACGACAAAAACAACTTCAACCCGTTGTATAAAAGCGGTTTAAAAATTTACGTTTTTTAAAATTATTTTGGTTACCTTGCTTCAATACCATGAAATGTGTAGAATTAATAAACATCTTGAAAAAAAAAATGCTGATACCGAAGCTTGAAAAAAAATCTAGGGAACTTTACGAAGATGCTCTATGAGCTAGATCCATATTTCCGGCTCAAAATCGCGCACAGTAATTTTGTTTTATTTTTCTGTAAACAAACAAATAAAGAGTGTGTCTGCAAAATGAGTTCAAAAGAGACTTTTTTTGAGTTCTTTTAAAAAAGGTTTTTGGTCAAGTGAACTAGTAAATGTTTGAAATTATTTGCCTTTTCGGTGCGCAAAATTTCAATCGCGTTTTATTCAAAAACGCTTCAATAGAAATCTTTGAAACATAGTAACAGCACAGAACTTGTTGTGGATTCTATGAGACAATAAACGCGGTTTTATACAAAACACTACTTTGTCTAAAAATTCCATGTTTGTAAAATCGCAATGCTGTCACGATAAAATATTGATAGTTCCGATCATAATGATTTAGTCAAGAAACTTGCTACATTTGTTTTTGGGGTGGGGGAGCATTACAATTTAGGGCTGAGATTCTTTTTCAAACAGCGGAGGTGCGTCTCAAACAGAACCCAGTCGAGGCACCTTGAGAGAGCTTTTTCGGGAGACGCGTGGCATATTTGTATTAGTTCTCAAAGCTATTTTCTAAGCAATAGCGTAATCTTGACTTATCATTGTAAATTCCTTTGTTATATAGAAAGGACCGCGCTCGGCACACTAAAGAGTGAAAGTAAAGGATAATTTCCAAGTGTGTTTCGCCGCGTGGAGTCGATTGTATTTCTTATCTGTCAACAAGTGGCAGTATTACGTCGCCCAAAGCTCTCGACCATCGACCAGCACAAGAGAAAAGAACAACTTTTGTAATTAGCCGTTTCTAATAGAAAGTGAAGAGCAGAAAAACAGTCGATCAAATGTATCCACGTACGTGCGATTGCTTCCATGCAGTAACACTGCGTTCTCTTTCGTCACCTTGTCATCTAGCGGCCTCCATACACAACCCGTAAGGGGCTGACCGTTTGACTTTGGGGGGGGGGGGGGGGGGGGGATTTGGTCTCTGCAAGAATTTTTTTTCGCCCGCTGCCAAGCGCTCGAAATTTATTTGGTAAAAATGCAAAGGATTTGAGTGGCAATTTTTTTCAAAATCACTCCCCCCCCCCCCATCAAAAGTTAAATGGTCGGCCCCTAAGAAGTCTAAGAAGAGAGAGAAGAAGAGAAGGGTCGAAACGAACTTTAGTATCCCTGATAAAGAAATATCCAAGATATAAGATATCTATTTAAGATCGAGCTTACTCGAAGAGAGAAGGTGAATTAAAATTTATACGTGTGACAGCAACATGCTGAGATAGTTGATGACGAGCCTACTGGGCGAGCCTAGTATCTCTCAGTTCTAGAGTGATTTTCATCGGACTGTGAAACAATTACTAATAGTCAGTGTTTAAGTAATGTATAAAGAACGAGAGAGCGTGTTATATCGGTGGATAAAGATCCGAGCCGAAGGCGAGGATCTTTAGACCCGATATAACACGCTCTCGAGTTCTTTATATTACTTATCAAACGTCTAGTTGTCAATTAGCCTGCGTGGCGGCTCTAGGGGATTGGGGAGGAGGGAAAAGGGAAGGGGAGGGGGGAGGGGGAGGGGAGGAGGAAGAGGAGAAAGGGAGAGCCTGCACTCAACCCCCAGGTTTTCGTGTACCACCCACTTCAACATATCAAATAACTCAGCCAATCAAATCTTACCGGCCCTTACCGGAAACTATTTCATGTGATATTCAACTAACAAAAGTTTGGCTTGGAAACTACGGAAATACAATGGAATCACCACAAGAAGGAAAACTTAAACTGGTTTAAATATTCTACTGTTTACACGACAATAAAATCCAAAAATACATGCTGAAGCACAGGAAATCACACAACTAATCCAGGCACGCTAGTTGACAGATATCTGTCAGATTATTTATATAATGCTTGTCTTCGTAGAAAAGACCACCTTAGAATCATACTTTTAAAAGTAAATTTGGATATTTTACATAGCCTTTCTTCGTTTTGAACTGAATGCCACATTAGACATTATATCTTATTTAAGTTTGTAAAAATTTGTCTTTTCCTTGCCACCACAATCTGAAATGACCGTTGGTAATAAGATCTATTTATGTTGTCAACTGACGAAGGTCAAAACAGAAAATCAAATTAGTAAAAGTTGGATTGTGTCGACAACAATCTTCGCAGAATATGTTCAGTTATCTTAAAGGAACTGTTGGTCCCAAATGTTCGTCGAAGAATCTCTACAACCCTCCTGCAAGCAAACCTTCAACTGCTTGTTCTTGTTACAATCAACTATAAATGGCGGCAAAGAGGCGACAAAACTTTAAGCTTGATTTTGCCTTGTCAATCAATTTCTCATTTCGACCAATTGGAACGCGCGGCCTCTGGAGGCCGCACTGACACGAAAACCTGGGGGTTGAGTGCAGGCTCTCCCTTTCTCCACTTCCTCCTCCCCTCCCCCTCCCCCCTCCCCTTCTCTTTTCCCTCCTCCCCAATCCACTCTCCTCCTCCCCAATCACCCAGAGCCGCCACGCAGGCTAGTTGTCAATTATCATATTGGACCAGAATTTTCCAAGTTTGACTACTTTTGGCTTAGAAAATCCAACTTCAAGTTTATGCAAATGAACAAAAATCTTTATCCGATATAAAGATCTACGTTCCGGTAGTGATTTCCATTGTGTTTTCTAATGAATTATTAATGAGTTTGATAATAGTGTCTAATAGTTGTATTGCAACAAAAGAAAACAATGGGTGCAGAGTCTATTAGTGTCTATTAGCTTAGTAACTATTTCACAGTCCGGTGAAAATCACTCTATTACTATTTCAGACATCGTCTGAAATCGCTATTTCTTTGCACGGTCAGTTGACGGAAAACCACTCTATAAATTGTTCTGGTTCAGTGATAACGACTATGTATAGTATAAAGAACGAGAGAGAGTGTTTTATCGGATATAAAGATCCGAGCCGTAGGCGAGGATCTTTATACCGATAAAACACGATCTCGAGTTCTTTATACGGCTTAAAAAACTCCAACACATATTAGAGTTGTTCTCTAAAAGAAATTCAAAAATATCTTCATTTATCTTGGAGAAAATCGAGGTTAAAGTTGATGTAAATTAGGCCGAATCTTTATCAGATATAAAGACACTCGTCACGGTGGCGATTTTCATTGTGTTTGCCTTATGAATTATTAATGAGTTTTTTAATAGTTTCTAAATAGTTAGAGTGGTTTTCATAAACCCGTGAAATACATTTTAGCGTATTTAGTACTATTACACTATAATTCTTTTGTTTTCCATTGTTTAAATCTGGCTATTACACTGTAATAAGTAAAATTTGTTTCACGGGTTTAGAGTGATTTTCACCGGACTGTGAAATAGTTACTAAGCTAATAGACACTAATAGACTCTGTACCCATTGTTTTCTTTTTTGCAATACAACTATTAGACACTATTAAACACTGACTATTAGTAATTGTTTCACAGTCCGATGAAAATCACTCTATGAAAAGCACTCTACTATTTGTTAGTAACTAGTTTGATTTTATTTCACAGTTCAAATGCCTTTGGCTACCACATCATATCACAGACTACGAAATTCAAGCGTGACAAAATATTTGCTATTAAAGTGTCAACGCTTGGCCACATGGCTCTCTTCGTAACTCCTTTAATTTGTACAGCAGTGTGCAGGGTCGGCGAGGGCGAAAAGACAACGTTCGAATTTTCTTACACTAATTAATTTTCTTTTCTAGATACCTATGAACATTCTAGATAAAATTAGCACAGTTTTGAAAGAAAAATTTCAAAGAGAAATATATGGAAAAATTATTACCAGACAGCCGGACGTTTAGTTATTTGATCCGCGTCCGATCAACAAGTACTCTATCAGTTCGATAGCTAGTCTAAAAGCTAACTTGCGGAGGGGAAATTTTTAACTATCGACCAGAAAAAGGTAGGCCGATAAAATGCAGACGTAATACACCTCTAGACGAAGAAAAAAATAATACAGCTCTCAATAATTATTATTCAAGTTGCGTGACAGTGGCACAAGTTGTCACAATCACACTTTCATCACCATGCGAGAATCCTTTTCTCTGGCTTGTAGAAATATTTCACCTAGGCCTATGTAGATATTTGGTCATTAAATGAGCAATATATAATCCTTTACCTAAAGTATTTTTGGCAAACTCAAACTCAACTCAAACTCAACTCAAACTCAACTCAAACTCAACTCAACCTCTAACTCGATGGATAGCCGATCCCTTTTTAGACATAGTAGCTAAAGGATTGAAGTTTCAGTGCTTGGTGTGTCCCTGCAATCGGCGTTAATTTATGCATATTATGGGGAAATCCCGTATATCAGACTTTTGGGTTATTTCTCAAAAAGTTTACTATAGAATCTTAAGTCAACTTTGGAAATTAATCTTGGAAGTACGAACTAAGTTGTCACCGAGCTTCGAGTTGTGTAGGTCGCGATTGTAGTCTCGTCTTTGCAATTTGCCCCAAAACAAAGCACAGATTTTTCCTGTGCTGTAACATTTGTCCAAATCCATTTTTTCGTTGGTGAGTGCATAAACACACAGCGCTAAATTCCCCACCGAATCATTCGTTTCGATTCCATGGTAGTCGATTTAATATTCACAGGTACCCAACCGAAATGGTGATGTTTGAGTAACATATCATACCACCAGCGTGGTTGTGCTCGACAGATGTTCATGTTTTTGCTCTGTTTTTTTCGTTTTGCTGTGAAATAAAGGGTATGATGGGGTGGTTCGGAGACAGGCGTTCAAAATATTTCCAAATCAAAAAAGGATAGTAATTAAATCATTTTTTGGCCTGGAAAGCAACGAACCGTCCGACAAAACAATTTTTCCATGGCCCTCCAAAGCGCCCAACCCACTTCAAGGCCCGATTCTCTCTGAATGTTGGACGTCCTGTGACTCGAACCGGGAACCTCTGGCGTGAAATTCTAGTGCATTACCAACTAAGCTCATAATGAATTCGTTGGCAGTTTTGGGTTGATTTCATATTTTATTGATGTTTCCTCACTAATTATTTGTGAAAAAGTTCAAAATCTAAACATCTTTTTTCCGCCTAATTTTAGGAGGTCTGTAGAGGTGCCATCATAAATGTTCTAGCTTAACCTATGGGGTCATTCTTTCATCAGAGCTATCTAAAGATCATAACTTATTTGGAATGTGCTTGTTGCAACTGATCACCTCAAACTCAGTTACACGAGAGTTCAAAAATTGTCATTCCTCCTGGAAAAGTATCGTAAACTTGTTTCAATTGGAAACCAGCCTTGGAACCGATCTCCTGGAGAATTTTCATCCATTCCGATTTGCTTGGAAGAGCTACCCCATAGGAACTAAGCCAATTAATTGAAAACGCCGCTAGCTCTAAACCATTTATTCCAACAATATTCTTTGTGTCACCAGCATCAACTGAAGAATATTCTATGATCACAAGTCTTCCGCCTTGTGAAGAGAATTGGCTGCGGCAGTTTTGTAAGACCGTCGTGATCAACTCTAGGTCATACATGAGGATGTTTAGAACATTCTTGAACACTACAGTATCGACTTGCTGTTGAAGGGCACTTGGGAAAGGTTGAGCAAAATCATGTTTTATAAATCGAATGCGACGCTCTGGAATTCCAAGGCGATCCATGTTCTGGAGAGCTTTGTCAATCACGCCTGGTACATCAACCACGTATCCTTGGATGTGCTCACAGCCTTGTAATTTGAGGACAGATGCAAGAAATTCCCCTGAGCCTCCTCCCATATCCAACAGTTTCTTGCAGGTGGACCAGGGGAAAGCTTTAAACATGTTATTGATTCCCTGCACATCTGGAAGAGTTATAAGATAAGTAAAGTAATCCATCGCAGGGGAATAGTTTTCAGCAAATTCTCGTCTTCGCTCGTCGCTTCCAATAGGGTGAACAGATGTGCCTTCAAACATCTTGGTTTTGTTATAAGGGTGACTTGCAATGCGATTCATGTATGAATAAAGATTCATCCCATGTTCGAGGACGAAGGCTGGCTCACCATGTTTAACGCACGCTGCCAACGGCCGCATCGCTGAAAAGAGCTCTTCGCTGCAGCGAAGCGCAATGGCATGACCAAGGGTGGGTCCTTTGTCTCGTCTTAGCAGTTGCATGCCTCGGTTCTTGGCAAAATGCTTGTCTTCCAGCTCCTTGCCAATGCCCCTCTGGGCGAGCACTTTCATAACAGGGTAAAGTCCCTTGCTTGAATCGCAGCCCGACTTCTTGGCTATGTCTTCAATACTAAGAGGTTGTTCAGCACAACAAAGCAGCTCAGGAATCTTGAGTTCAACAATGAGACCAAGACAGCGGTGTTTCCACATGGCATGCATGGTAGACAGGATGAAAGACTCTTCTGAACCCATGATCGTTGGTTTACTTTCCATTTCGAACGAATAAACTTGAATTTGTACTACTACAATAGAACGCTTTCACATAACTTAGTTTTAGTTGTCAAGGCCAAATGCCTCTTGAATTTCTATTGAGTCACCTTAAAGGTTTCCCGCTAGGAATTGATCACATCATTAAAAAACTAATTAATAATTCAAGGCAAACAAAATGAAAATCGCGACCGTGACGAGTGATTCGTAACCGGTGGTTTACGATTCGTAACAGATCGTGAACCTCATTGGTATGCAGAGATTGTGAATCTTATTAATATGCACTGTGAATCTTATTTATATGCACAAATTGTGCATATTTATATATCCTCTTTAGAATAAAATTAAATATTCTGATTAGAATAAGATATCAATTGCCGCTTATGTGTGGTCTTCCTCAGTGTGGTTCTTATCTCATTGTACACACCACCACCACTGCTTGGTCACCCTGTGGTTATTGATACACCAGCACTGCTTGGTCACCCTGTGGTTATTGATACACCAGCACTGCTTGGTCACCCTGTGGTTATTGCATACACCAGCACTGCTTGGTCACCCTGTGGTTATTGCATTCAGGGCCATCAGGGCCCGGGCTGTAAATCGTACGATTCGTGTCGATTCGTACGAATCGTGAATGTTCTTTACGATCCGTGCATCTTATTAGTCGATTCGTCGATTCGTGAACATGATACACCTATTTCAAAAAAGGTTGTCGTACGAAAGGTCTCAAGCCTACACGACAAGACTGAAAAGGACTATGGGTAGTAGGTAAGAAATGACTCTTTTTTCAGGTTTGGTCTTGATTTTAGCATCAGTTTTATAGCTTTAGTAATTTCTACCCATACTCCCTTTCGGGAGAGTCGCAAATAGGTATATCTACTACGAAGCGAAGGTGTCTGGATTACTATGAATATATTGTTTTGTCGTTTTCAAAAAGCCCATTCAGAGATTCATTAATTTGTGTTCTAACTCCAGCGACTAAATAAAGACTTCATTGACATCTAAACCGGTCATTCCAAAGTAATATTCGTAGAAAAGCAGTCACTGATTATCGATTCGTGAATTTGATATCTACTACGAAGCAAAGCTGCCTGGATTACTATGAATATATTGTTTTGTCGTTTTCAAAAAGCCCATTCAGAGATTCATTAATTTGTGTTCTAACACCAGCGATTGAATAAAGACTTCATTGACATCTAAACCGGTCATTCCAAAGTGATATTCGTAGAAAAGTCACTGATTATCGATTCCTGAATTCAGAAATTACAACGAAGCGAAGCTGCCACATTACTAAATAAAGTCTTCATTGAGATCCAAACGAGCCATTCCACTAAAAGTGCTGATATTCGTAGAAAAGTCAGGGCCAAACTATTAAAATTTTGTGTATTGCCCGGTTTTCAAAAAGCCTCCTGAATTTGTGACACCGAATCATTGCCTCAATCAGACGATCTGAAGGCTCAGATTGTTTTGTCGTTCTCAAAAAGCCAATTCTTGGATTCTTTAATTTGTGTTCTAACAGACCAGCGACTAAATAAAGACATGATTGACATCTAGCTAAACCGGTCATTCCAACGGTAATATTCGTAGAAAACTGGTCACTGATTTTCGATTCCTGAATTTGAAATATTACAACGAAGCGAAGCTGCCTGGAACTATGATGACAACAATATTGTTTTGTCGTTTTCAAAAAAGCCCATTCTTGGATTCTTCAATGTGTGTAAACACCAGCAACTAAATAAAGACTTCATTGAGATCCAACCATTCTAAAGTGATATAAATATGAAAGCCCCCTGAATTTATGACAGATCATTTCTGGGCAAACAATTAAGGCAACATTTTAAATTGTTTTCAGTCTTTTTGTCGTCATCAGAACACCTAATCGATGGCATATATTAGAGACCTTAAGATACGCCGATTTCGGTGTACGGGTAATGTGTGGGATACCCGTACCAGTACACGGCCGCGTTAGAGCCTAGATCTGATTAAGATATCCGGACGTGAACCGGATGTGTAGTTCACCGGAACAAAATGGCTGCCGCCAGAGCAAGGTAGGCATTCCTCTTATATTTTTGTTATTTTTCTCTTTCGTAAGAAAACCATAACCATTTGAACTTACTTGAGCAGCTTTTAGGTCATGGAGCTTAGCTTTTTTTGCTTTCAATTTGACAGAAAACTTGTAGACGACATGTTGTTGTTGTACGAAGATGACTCGGATGACGAAGATATAGAAGTGCTGTTAGTAGATGCAATTTTAAAGGAGCCTTTGCCTAGAAAAGTCGATGCAGAATTTAAAATAAGCTTAGAAAAACTAGACGAGCAATGTTGTGTCGATCTGTTCAGGTATTAAGTAATTTTATTGATGAATAAAGTGTATTCGTCGATATTCTAGCTCGTGAGTATATTTCATATGTGATTGTTTGGTTTAAGATTCAGTAAAGACGATTTATACATACTACACGATGCCCTTTCAATACCACAAACCTATAAATGTCCTAATGGAACCATTGCACGTGGAATGGAGGCATTACTAATCCTTTTGAGAAGACTAGCCTATCCTAACAGACTATGTGACATCTGTGAACTATTTGGAAGACCAGAGCCAGAATTAAGCATGATTATTAATGTGGTATGCAAACATTCTGTAATTTTGTATCCTCTTATATAAAAACTCCCAGACAAAATTACCAATTCTTACATCACATTAGCATGCATGATAGCTGGCACCTTGTCATTTATCCTAGGTTTTAAATGATATACATACAAGATACCACCATCTGCTTGAAAATCTTGACCAAAACTGGATTGAGCCACAACTATTTGCTGATTCAATACATAATGCGGGAAGTCCAATTCAAAATTGTTGGGGATTTATTGATGGGACTTTAAGACCATGCTGTAGACCCATAAGGAATCAAAGAATTCTATTTTCTGGGCACAAGCGTATTCATGGAATAAAATTTCAGGTATTTCTGAGTTTTCATCTTCTACATTCATTTTTTTAATTCATAAGACTGAAAACAGACAAATGTTTTTGCATTAACAGAGCATTGTGTGTCCAAATGGGATCATTGCAAATTTATTTGGCCCAATTCCTGGAAGACATCATGATGCTTTTATGTTGCATGAAAGCAACCTCCTTCCTCGTCTGCAAGCTAAGTTTAGGCATCCAAATGTATTTACACTGTATGGTGATCCAGCATACCCCTTGAGAGAACACTTGCTTGCACCATACAAAGGAGCAAGACTCACTCCAGCACAACAACTATTCAATGAAAATATGAGTTCAGTACGAGAGTCAGTTGAGTGGTCCTTTGGTAAAGTGCTACAGTATTTTGCATTTTTAGACTTCAGAAAGAATCTGAAGATTCTTCTCCAGCCAATAGGAAAGTATTTTGTAGTAGGGGTTCTCCTATCAAATTGCCATACATGCATGTATGGCAGTACTACCTCTGAGTTTTTTGGTGTAGCTCCTCCTGACATTCAAACTTACCTCAATAATTAGACTGCAGTGTGCTAGTGTATAAGAGGACTTGGTTTAATTATTAATTTTCATAACATTTCCAAAAATACAAACAATGTAAACCCAACATTTGATATAATCAAAAACATATATATCAATGGAAATATGCTCTGAACTATTTTGTTCACTGTTAGAGTTGTTTTCATAAACCTGTGAAATATGTTTTTAGAGTATTCCTTACTATTACTCAGTAATTATTTTTTATGAACATTTATTTTAATATACACCTAATCCAAAATTCGTTGTCGCAACAGGCCCACAATGTACACTCCAAGACTGCAAAGGATTTTGGTAGTTTTTCTTTTAATTAACTAATTTATTCACTATTGTCTTTCCTTGTGTGATTTATAAGCTTAATTGCTTATAATGCTTGCTGTAATGTTTAAAATGCTCACTGAAAGGATAAATCACACAAGAAAGGACAATAGTGAATAAATTAATTAAAAGAAAAACTACCAAAATCCTTTGCAGTCTTGGAGTGTACATTGTGGGCCTGTTGCAACAACGATTTTTGGATTAGGTGTATACACTCTGATGAACAGGTCTATGAAAACCACTCCATTTGCTATCTGTTATATATTATTTTTTTGCATCCAAAAGTGCTTTCATCAACTCTAGTTGCATGTTGATTTGTTTTTCTTGGAGTTCTATCCTTTTCTTCTCAACATCCAGCGATTCTTGTTTGAGTTTTGTTTTTGCTTCTAGTGCTCTCTCCTTGTACTGTAGCTCTTGTTCTCTGAAGTCTGTCAAAGTTTCATTTTTCTCTTTGAGAAATGAAAGCACATCTGGCCTTCTTGTTCTTTTGGTTACTATGGAAATAAATCACTAATAAATATGTATTCAGTATTAATGAGAGAGAGAACAAATGAGTTATTGAATGAACAATGTAAAAGAAAGGAAAAAGACAGACAAAAAAGAATGAAGAGCTATAATTATGTATAGTTATTGCACTAAATACCAGTAAACAGTAACAACGAAATCCAGTAAAGTTTAAATTTTACCTTTTTTCTTGCTTGAACCAACACTATCTGAATCAGAGTTCTCACTGTCTGAGGCATCACCACTACTTGATGATTCTGAGAAAAAAAGACAGGAGTTTACAAATTACATTTTACATATGACAGAAATTACTTTTTAATATGGAGAAAAATATTAGGTAAATACTAAAACCATGGAACTAGCTAGCTCTGTTATCATTTGAAGATAGAACATTAAAATTTAATGAAACTTTGTTTTTACTTCGTTTGTATGTTGCCATAGCTTGATCTCTCATTTTCTGCCCTTTCTCTCTGTCAGAGTCATCTTTCTTGCTTTTCTTGCTTTCTTCTTTTTCCCTAATTGTGTCTTCAATAAATGACAATGCATCATCTAATAGCTGCTTCAGCTCGCCATATTCTTCTTCTGTCCCTGATCTATAATAAATTCATAAATGTTATTAATAATTATAAGTTTGGATTTTATGGTAGCAGTTTCTCAATGGTCAAAGAAAGTTGAGCAAAATTATACATACAACATACTTTTTTAAAGCTGCAGCATTATCAGCTTTGTGATGTTTCAAAAGAACATCTAAGTGTTCTCTGCAAGATCGCTCTTTCAGAACCCTATTAGGGTCAGCTGGCCAAGCCTTGTCCAGGTTAACAGCAATTGTGTTCCAGTCTTTGGGACTTTTTGGTCTGATCGCTATAACTTCCTTTACCAAGTCTATGTCGTGGCCTAGGTGCCATCTGAACATTGGCTTATGATAACAAAGAGTAGTAATTAATTTACCAGAGAAAGACAACATAAAATCGAGCGTAGGTTTTGTCAGTACTTTGTGTATGGTTCTCTGTATGCGTTTATTGAGAAACCAAGAGCTAAATACAAGTCAATACATGATCAAGTAATCCGATACCGATAATGATACAGATAGTCTAAAGGAAGTTAAGTATCACGTTACATCCCCCCTCCTTTAAGATCTAATTGACAGTCAGTACAACAGGAACGAAACAATAAAACAAATCTATACTATGGAGTCCTTGTGACAGTGTCTTTTGAATCATACAAAGTCTTTATCTATAAAGGGTCCTTGTACATTATTTAGGATCTTACAAAGTCCTTCAAATAAGCAGGTTCCCTTGTCACCCTTTTGGGTCTTGCTGACACCAAAGGCGTGGCTGGAGGTACAGGTGCAGGTGTCATTGGTGAAATATCTGCTGGTGCGGAAGTCAATGGTGCGTCCTGTGTCTCAAGTGAGGTCTCTTCATCTATAGGGACTTCTTGCGTTCTTTTAAGGTCCACTCGATTTCTTCTGTAAGGTACATCGTTACACACAACTTCATACGATCGATCATCTAACCTTCTACTAACCACTGCTTTGTCCCATGTCTTCTCATGTAGACGGGAAGGTTACATGCGCACGATATCGCCTTCTTCAAGGGCCTACATATCTTTGGCATGCTTGTCGTAATAGTTTGCTTGTTTAGCTTGAGATATTTTTTCCTCTCTTTTGTGGATTCTGTATCGAAGCCTCTGGGCTTGAGCAATCCAGCAGTAGCGGGAAGTTGAGTCTTGGTTCGCCGTCCCAAAACGCGTTGCGCTGGTCTCGTCCCCATTGATTCTGAAGGCGTGTTGCGATGAGCCAACAGAGCCAAAAAGGGGTCTTGTCCATCCAGCTTTGCTTTGCGCAACAACTTTTCGGTGGTCTTAACAGCTGATTCCGCTGGGCCGTTGGCTTGCTGGTGCCCGGGACTGCTGATTTGAATGTCAAAGCCCCATTTGTCAGCGAACTTCCTAAAACTGTCCGATGTAAACTGGGAGCCATTGTCTGTGACCATGCAACCAGGGATGCCGTATCTTGCGAAATGGCCTTTCAACTTCCTAATCACAGTAGAAGATTTTGCGTCCTCAAGATAGTTGATCTCGACGAAGTTGAAGAAGTAGTCATAGACAACCAGGTACTCCTTGCTAATAAGCGTGAAAAGGTCGAAGATAGTTGATCAAGATAGTTGATCTCGACGAAGTTGAAGAAGTAGTCATAGACAACCAGGTACTCCTTGCTAATAAGCGTGAAAAGGTCGAAACCTCCCAGGGCCTGTCTGTTGGTGGATGGCTCCGCAGTGTCTCCTTGGCTTGGCGGTTTTGGTTTTCAAATGACCAGCAGGTCTCGCATTAAGCCACATAGGCTCGTATACCCGCATTCATTGACGGTCAGTATATGCTCTATCGGACCCTTCGCAGACAGCCGTTGATGCCAATATGGGAGCGGTGCAGTGACTCGCGCATCATTGGTCTCAGACTCTTTGGGATTGCAAGTCGTTCTCCTCTATAGACTAGCCCATCATGCACTGCTAGTTCGTCGCGGAAACAATAGTAAGGCATCAGCGTCGCTGGTACATAATAAGCGTTCTCTGGCCACCCTTTCAAGACAGCCTTTGTCAGTTTTTGTAGCACGTCATCTTGCGCTGTGCTTTCTCTGATTCGCTCTTTTGTTCTGTCTGTCATGAGGACAAACTTTGTGGCGCTGACATGCTCAAACCCCTCGCAGGGACTTCGTTATGCGCAAATATACGCTCTGCTTAGTGTGTCTGCAAGATACATCTTTGTGCCTGGCTTTTAACGATGTTGAAGTCATACTTCTGGATCTTTAGAAGCATACCCTGGAGGCGTTTGGGAGCATTACTCAGCGGCTTTTATGCAATGGTTTCCAGTGGTTTATGGTCACTATTAACTGTCACTGGTCGGCCGTAGACATACTGGTTCAATTTGTTTAGCGCGAATACCACTGCTAGCATTTCTTTTTCTATTGCGGCACGTCTCCTTTCTGTGTCTCTCAGTGCTTGACTAGCAATTGCAAGGGGCTGACCACTCTGGAGCAAGGCTGCGCCAATGACCTTGTCACTTGCATCGCACTGGACCGTGAGCTCTGCTTGCGTATCGTAGTATTTTAACACTGGAGCACTTGTTACCATTTGCTTGATGGTTTGGAAAGCTTTGTTATGAGCACTATTCTACTGCCATTCTACATCTTGGCGAGTGAGTTGTCTGATCGGTTCTAGGACATCCGACAGATTTGGCAGGAACCTTGCGAGGTAGTTCACAAAGCCATTTAGTCTGCGTACTGCTTTGATGTCTTCTGGTGCTGGCATGCTGATGACTGCTTCAATCTTGGCGGGATCGGCTTTAACCCACTTATTTGTCACTAGATGGCCAAGGTATGTTATTTTAGTAGCCATCTAGCTTGTCCAGAGCTTGAATTAGTCGTTTTTGAATTATTTCTGAGGATACTGGCAGGCTAAAGGGGAGTCACTTCGAAAGGTACCTGCTGAACGGCGCGTCGAACGTGGCTAGCTTGCTTAACTCCTGGTCTAGGACCACGTGCCAGTATCCTTCTTTGGCGTCGAGCTTACTAAAGAGCTTGGTGTTGGCTAATTCTGGCAGCACGTCATCAATAACGGGTATCTTTCACGCTTTAGTGCTTTGTTCAGCTCCTTGGGCTCAAGGCACACCCTGAAGTCTCCTGATGATTTTGTTGCAATGACAATACTGCTGACCCAGTCGGTGGCCTCATCCACTGGTGCAATCACTCCTAGCTCTGCAAGGCGATCCAGCTCTGCTTTCAGCTTCGGTTTAATGGCGAGAGGAACCCGTCTGGACGGGGATAATGATGGAGTGACGTCTGTGTCAACGGTCAAGTGCTGTTCTTCTTCAAGAGTGCCCAGTTCACCACTAAAGACATCTTGATAGCATGCAATGATATCAGCCTTGTCACCCACGATAGCTTTCGTTGATTTCGTTGACGGCTCTTTCTGTTTGACAGACGACACTGCTTTAAAGTTTTCATGTTTGAATTCGATGATGTCCATGTGTTGGATTGCGTAAGTCCCTAATAGTGGCATCAGGTTTTCATCCACGATAACAAAGCTAATGTCATGTTTTCTGTTTGTTTTTGGATTATATATCTTGACAGCCGTTGTTCTGGTGGGTTTAGGCTCTGTCTTGTTCCAAATCACAAGCTTCGTCTTGATGGGTTTAAGGGCTTCATTCTTTAATAACTTAAACGGTAAAACTTAACGGTAAAACGCTTACGGAGGCTCCGCAGTCAACATGGAACTTGACTGAGTCTCCATTCACGATCATTTCTGCATAGATTGGCTCTGCTGTTTGTCTTCCTGTGATCTCGTTTATCGTTTCTTTGACAGTCATGCAACCCGTGTAATCGGAGTTGATGTCAACATTACTTTTATCACCCACTGTGTTTGTTTGGACGTTCTTGGCCTTTTGTAGGCATACATCAGCCAAATGGTTCTTTATGCCACAATCAGAGCAGAATTTTCCCCAAACTGGGCATTCCTTTCTGTTGGGCTTGTGCAAACGACCACAGTAGCGGCATTTATGCGGTTTTTCTAGTTCACTTTCTATCGTTGTCTATGTCTGTTCTGTTCCTTTGTTCCTGTGGTTGTGTATTTGACCTCCGAGTTTGCTTTAATTCGTGGACCATCGGTTCATGCTGTTGCTTGTCTAGGGCCTTACGTTGCGACTTGGTAGCTTCACTTGCTAGGCACATGTCGATACACTGAGTGAGCGTACGTTTTTTTGTCTGTAGAAGGCACGTTCTTGTGTCATGGTCTCTTATTCCAAGGACTATTCTGTCCCCAATCAGCGTGTCATAAAGGCATACACAAAAATTACATGTCTGTGCTAGGAGACGGAGTTCTGTGATGTGGACTGAAACTGATTCGTTCTCTTGCTGGTTTCTGCGTTGAATTTATAACGTTCGTATGTTTCATTTTTTTTCTCCCATGGCAAATTTGTCGAAGGCTTCGATGATGGCTTGAAGGCTCTTTTGGTCCTCGTCAGTAGGGACAAAAGTATTGAATGTCTTTACTGCTTCAGTTCCTATCGAATATAGAAAGAGGGCTACTTTGGTAATCCTCTGGTTGCTTGGCTGACTGAGTAATGATAGCGTAAAACTCCCATCGTTGGCGAAAGACTGTCCGAATTTTAGCTCGGCGGCTGTCGCTGACGTCAAGATCGGATGGTGGTTGTAGATTCAAGATCGGCGCTGGAAGTCCGGCGTTGGAAGCTGCTGATCCCGAAGCCTCTTCTTTATCTCCCATCAGTGGTCTTGTGAATTTCTTGAGTTCTACCACGCTGCCACCATGTATGGTTCTCTGTATGCGTTTATTGAGAAACCAAGAGCTAAATACAAGTCAATACATGATCAAGTAATCCGATACCGATAATGATACAGATAGTCTAAAGGAAGTTAAGTATCACGTTACACTTTGCACCTTTACAAAACTTTAATGCATGAAATGTGGCAGGAATTTATATGAACTCTGTGACTTAAAAACCTGCTCAACTCATTTAATTTTTTGTTCGTAAGAGAAAAAAGAATATGATCAGTTTTTGCTGATTTAAATGAATTGAAAATTACAGTAAATTCGGTAAAGAAGATGCAGACTTAGGCGCCATGGCGAGCCATGGCGTCATTGAAAGCCGTCACTTTCAAAAGTCCTAAAATGCACCTTCAAATTTATCTTTCTTACAAAATTCTCTTCCTTCGGCAAAGAAAAAGCATTAACCTTCCATAGACTAATATTTAACCGGTTATTTATAGATTAAAACTAACAAATACTTACTCGTTTCTCAGCCATGATTACACGTCAAGATTTCACGGGTAGAGTAATGGCTACCGCGGGAAAACGTGTAAACTGTACGTGTGGCGGGCGATGACGTCAGCATTTAATGTATTCAAAATGGCGATATCCGTACCCGTACACCGAAATCGGCGTATCTTAAGGCATAGCTGCCAACCCCCAAGGCTTTCGTATCTGGAGATCAACATTTTTTCCTTAGAATTGGGTCGATTTTCACGCTCAGTGGGGGGGGGGGGGGGGGGTTTGGAAAGACGATATTTCAAGAAAGATAGACGATATTTCAGTTAAAATGGCCGCAATTTTAGGATTCAAGCGATTATCCGGGAGATTTAGGTCTTTATCCGGGAGACCGGGAGACGAGGCCCAAAATCTGGAGACTCCCGGATTATCCGGGAGGGTTGGCAGCTATGCTTAAGGTCTCTATTACTTCATGTAAGCTGTACAATTTCAAAATGTTCAATCTGATTGATCACCATTTCTAAATGTTTTAATGTTTTCTAATACTTAAAACAGTGGCGGATCCAGCATATTTAAAGAGGGGGTATGTTTTAACGCTTTCTCGACCCAAACTATTGATGAAAAAAGTGTTTATTTGTGAAAAGCTATCACCATTGTCCAAAACGGGGATCAACCGCATTCAACGCACCTCCCTTGGATCCACCCCTGTAAAACCATGCAAAACTACTATAAACCACTACTTTAATATCAGAGTTCTTTATTATAATATCAACAAATGCATTTCTCAATAAACAAACAATACATGCTACAATAACTTATTTATTATCAAGATGAAAGACTAGTGGTGATCAGTGGTCATATTTTTTGAATTAGCTGATAAATGCACATTTAGTATATTTTTACAAAATGAGTTCTTTTGAAGTCAATTAAGGGGCTAAAATTATAAAAAAAAAACAAATGCAACTCTATTACCAAAAAAAACTTATTTTATTTTTTTTCATTATGATATGAAGCTAATTTATATTTTAAAAATCATAAACAAATTGGAGTATTTTTTTACAAATACAATCATGCTATCACAATGACATCAGCATAAAATAATTTCTGCAAACTTCATTTAATTTACACAATATTTATAAATTCATGAAACATGAAAAAGTTAAAATGCATTATTTAGAATGCCTTTTTTGACATCTTCATTATGGTTGTCTAAGACATAAAGCATTACAAAAAGAAACCGCCACCTATTCATATGTTTTGATATTATTGAAAATCTTGACAGCCAAGAAAATAACTGCTTGCACACTTCAGTGTTTACATCCTACAAAAAAAAAACAAAAAAACAACAACAAAAAACAATAGATTAACATAAGTAATAAAAATGCAGATGAAGAATATGAAATGTTTGTTTAAAAAATATTTCCTGTGACATATACACAATATATACATGTACACACATAAAAAATCATGTGTCAAATGATGTTCAAATAATAACAGCCCATCTTCTTACAGTGCTTTAATTGGGGCCACTTGAATTATAGTGACCAATCAAAAACCAGTAAAACCATACATACTTAGAACTAATAACTGAAATAAACACTCAAATTATAGTATTCTCATACATGCTGATAACAATGTAGAGTTGAGAGCTGCAATAAATTGATTAAATATCAGTTCATCTAAGTGGTCCTGGTTGAATTAGCAGCATTATAAATCAGTTACCTTTCAAAGATATAAATTTGTAAAGATTTTTTTATGTACAAGATTCAATTTACTAAAAAAACACTGGAATCAAGGCTAAAGCACCACACAGAACTTGGATTGAAATCATTTCATAATATTATATTATTAATACAAATATTACATTTATTTTATGATATATCCAATTTCTAGTATTGCATTTTCCTATAAATTAACATTATGTACATAAGAATCATTTATCAAAATATGACAACTTATGACTTTTTCATGCAATCAGACATGAGCTAAGTTCTTCATTTTTAAAATTGTAAAAAATTGTTTATGTTCTTCAAATTTGTAATTACAGTATCAGAAACATGAGCTATAACTTAACTACATAACTACATATACATTATGTAACAACTTCTTTATTCAAGTTATGGATAACTCTACAGGTCACTTTACAGATAACTAGATTGACTCTTAGTTATCCCAGTTTGAGGTGTCTTTCCTTCTTCAGTGAACGAAGAGCAATAGAGTGAGTGCTCCTTGAGTTTTAGTATAACCTTTTGCGCCGCTCTCTTACTTTGGACCACGAGCCCCAATTCTCTTATCCGGTGAATGGCTGCGCTCTTAAATACGCCCAACCCACGTGACACACAAACAATACAATACATAACACGTAACAAACAATACAATACACACACTAATTACGCTCTCTTACACCTTTCCCTGTTTTTTTTCCCTCCTCTTCTCTTTACTAAATGGGAACATATGGTTACTCACCTTTCATTCTCAGGAAGACCCGAAGCCCCGATGCTGAAAGAGAAATAACAAAATGAACTTGCCTTGACTGCTATGAGAAGATCCAACTTGAATTTCTCATCCAAGTGGGTTTCCTTCGATTACGTTGTGGTCTATCTGTACGTTTTTCGTCATCCGTTTCTTCAGAGTCACTATTACTTTCGGTATTTGATGGCTCATAGCTGTGCCTATTTCTCATCTCGGAATCGTGTGTCTGTTCCTGTCTCTCATACGAACTGTGTGAAGAATGCAAACCTGAAGTTGGGCACGGCAAAAGGAGATTTCTATGAAGTCTCTTAGTACGTCCTTTTCCGTCTTCACGTTTAACGTTATAAACTGGAATATCTTCATTTGGTTTGTCTACCACAATATATATGTCATCTTCCCAGTAATTATCCAGTTTCCCTTGAGGGGTCACGTTTTTCACCAGTACCTTATCACCAGGGCCAAGCGTGCCTGATGTTGGTCTGCGACGATCATATATCTCTTTCTGGTGTCTCGATGAAGTTGTGGCGTTGCCCTTTGCTAGCTTATAGGCGTAATCCAAACGTTTCCGTAAATCTTCAATAAAGACTGATTGATCCTTACCTTGAAAAGCATTAGGATCATGGCTGAAGTACAGGTCTATCGCTAATCTGGGGTGGCGACCAAACATCAAATAAAACGGTGCGACTCCAGTACTGTCGTGCTTGGTTGCATTATAAGCGTGAACGACTGGTGCCACAAATTCTTTCCAATTTGCTTTCTGTTCTTTTCCCAACGTTCCCAGCATGTGCAGCAATGTACGATTAAAACGTTCACACATACCGTTTCCCATTGGATGATAGGGCGTGGTCCTCGTTTTAGTGATGTTCGCCATTTTACACAACTGACTAATGATCTTCGATTCGAAGTTCCTTCCCTGGTCGCTATGAATTCTAGCTGGAAAACCATAATGAACTATAAAGTTGTTGAATAGTGCTTTAGCTGTTGTCTTGGCTGTTTGGTTCAGGGTGGGAATAGCCTGTGCGTACCTGGTGAAGTGGTCAGTTATTATAAGAATATTCTCATATCCTCCTTTGCATTTTTCAAGCTTTAAGAAGTCCATGCAGACAAGTTCAAGAGGCTCTGATGTCGTCACGCTCACTAGAGGGGCTACCCTACGTGGATTCTTTCGTAGGACACAAGCCTTGCAGTTCTTCACCCAGTTTTCAACATCTTTAGCCATCCCAGGCCAATAGAATCTCGATCTAGCTAGGTCTAATGTGCGCTCAACTGAAAAATGGCCTGAATCATCGTGAACTCCAGATAAAGCCTTCCTCTTCAATTTCTCCGGTACAAGTAGTTGTAGAACATGTTCACCTTGAGGGCCTGTTTTGCCACGCCTGTAAATAACACCTTTATCAAGAATAAGTTGGTCCCAGGATTTGAGTATTCTTAATACCTTGTTTTCCTCGTTCCTGGCTTCCCTTCTAGATGGCTTACTGCCTTTCTCCAAGTACATTTTTACCTTTGCAAGAACTTTATCATCCTGTACCAGCGAACGGAGATCTTCATGACTCAAAGCAGGTATTGAAGTCTGAGACTGGCAACAAATTCCAGATTCTTCTGTAATACTATCTATGTCAACAAGAAAATTCTCAATACATGGAACACCATCCAGAGACAAAGACTGAGAAATGGCTTTGATAGTATCCCCTTTAATGGTACACATGTCTTCGTGCGGTCTTCTGGACAAAGCATCTGCGTCAACGTTCTTCCTACCTGAACGATACACAATGTCAAAATTGTAAGTGGCTAGGGCAGCTAACCAACGGTGTCCCGTTGCGTCTAATTTTGCAGAGGTGGTTACGTACGTCAAGGGATTATTATCAGTGTGGACTGTAAATGTATTACCATACAGATAATCATGGAACTTTTCTGTTACAGCCCATTTCAAGCAAAGAAACTCTAGCTTATGCGCGGGATAGTTCTGCTCGCTTTTACGTAAAGCTCTACTGGCAAAGGCAATCACTTTTTCCTTTCCATCTTCTATCTGGCTCAATGTCGCACCTAATCCATCCTTACTTGCATCGGTGTTTAATACAAATGGTTTCTTAAAATCAGGATATCCCAGAACAAGAGGCGACGACAAAATCTCTACAACACGTTCGAAAGCTCTCTGGCACTCCTCCGTCCATTCCCATTCTTTTTCACTTTTCTTACCCGACTTGAGCATGCGTGTTACCAGATCGTTTAATGGTTTAACCAGTCGAGTAAAGTTCGGTACGAATTTCCTATAGTAGCCTGCGAAGCCAAGAAATGTTCTCAAATCTGCTAGATTCTTTGGGATTGGCCAGTTTTTAACGGCTTCTATCTTATCCGGATCCGTCTCTATTCCTTCTGAGGAAATAACATGACCCAAATACTTTACCTTATTCTGGAAGAAAGAACATTTCGAGGACTTGAGTTTCAAACCATATCTTTCAAGTCTTTCAAATACAGCTTCTAATCTCTCTAAGTGTTCTTGAAATGTCTTAGCGTAGACTACGATGTCGTCTATATAAACTATGCATTTCCTGAAATTCAAGTCAGACATACAGTGTTCCATTAAACGTTGGAATGTTGCAGGGGCGTTGGTTAACCCAAAGGCCATTCTGTTACACTCATAAAAGCCAAGCGGCCCTACCGTAAAGGCTGTTTTGGGCTTGTCCTCCTCCTCTACTTCAATCTGCCAATACCCACTTTTTAGATCCAATACCGTGAACCATGAAGACCCTCCCATTGCCTCCAAAGCCTCGTCTATTCTAGGGATGGAATAGGCGTCCTTGATGGTTCGCAAATTCAGTTTTCGGAAGTCTATGCAAAATCTTAAACTGCCGTCTCGTTTGCGTACCAAAACAACGGGTGAGGACCAGGGGCTATGCGATTCACGTATTACACCACAGTCTAGCATTTCTTTTAAGTGTTGACGCACTTCTTCATATTGTGATGGCGGAATACGACGGTGTCGCTGCTTAAATGGCACATTATCGGTCAAGTGAATTTTGTGTTTTACAGATGACGTACAACCTAGGTCGTTAGAACTTCTCGCAAAAACCCTGCTCTCCCACTTACCTAACATATCCAACGCCGTTTTCTTCTGCTCTTCATTCATTGGTGAGTCACTAAATTCAAATTGGCAAACTGCAGGGTCAATCTGCTCTGGCTCAACTGATTCCTCGGACCCACTCACTATACGTACCTGTTGCAGGGAAGCAAAAGCCGCTCTAGGTGGTATTGTGACATCTTTCGGTGAAGGATTATGAACTTTGATTGGAATACAGTTCCGCTTTCCATCCATATTCACTCTAACTAATGTTGGGATCACTTCTAAGGGAGATAGTAATTCTTCGCTATCAGGCTCTACTAAGGCACACAGAGATACACAGCTAATTTTCTGTGTCTTAACTTTTGACCAAACAACTGTGGTTTCGTTGGCATGGATTACTATTGGATTATCTGATTCTACTCTCACCTTGTTGGTTTTTAACGCTTTTCTGGACTTTTTATCTCGGTGCGCCAAGTTCTGGTAAGCCAATCTCCAAGCCAAATCGGGTTTTGCTCGACGAAGATAAGATTGTCCATGATGTTCGATACACCTGTCTTTACATTGCTTAATTAAATTAGTCCCTAGAACCACTGGTACTTGCTTGTTAAACGCTGTGTTGGGAACAACTAGTAGTAATGCCTGGACTCTTTCATCAACACCGCTACTTTGCTCTGGAAACGAGACTTCAACCACCTCGATAAAACCTTTAAATGGTACCTCTTGACCACCTGCACCTTCAATCTTAACTAAAAGATCCAGCTGTTGTAGGGGACAATCTGAAAGATACTCGTTATAGAAATTTTCACTAACAGTGGAAATTTGAGAACCTGTATCAACTAATACAAGGCAAGGAACATTTTCTACATACAGTAAACTTACATTAACATCTCCCAATAGGTCAGACATGTCGGGACGTTTCTTCTCTCCAAGACCTACTGCCTGTCCCTCGCCAGAGGTCTCCCAGAGTTTGACGGTTTGGCCGACTCTTTTTCTTTAGGTGTGTCCTTTCCGTGACTAGGATTTTTCTCTAATTTCTCGATTTTTTCCAAAATCCTACTTAGCATCTTTGTATTGTCTGGAAGTTCCTTTATCTTAGCTTCTAGCGCGTTGACTTTTTTTGCTAATTCTTCTAAAGTGCTTTTGTCCGAAATTTCGCTCACACCAGTTGTCTTTGGGCATTCACGAGCAGTTTTCGTTTGCGGCATGTACGTTGCTTTCTGTACTTTCGGCACTTTCCCGCGCACACCATCGAGCTCATGTATTTCTTGTTCCATAGCTCTGAGTTCAGCTCTCAGCTTATCGAAGTCACGTATGCTATCATACTTATGGCGCGTGGCGTTTCTTACCCGTTCGTCTCTTAGGCCGGTCCATAACTTACTCCTTAGCATCTCGTCAGCTTGCTCTTTGGCGACTGCTCCTCGACTAATGGCTTTGTTTAGAATATCTTCCAACTTACACCCATAAGCAGCTACTGTTTCATCTACTTCCTGCTTGGAATTGTAGAACTGCTGAAGTAAAGTTGTACCACTTTGTACAATGCCGTAAACCGTCTCGAGCTTTTGTAGGATGACATCCAAGGTGGCATCCTCCCCGAGGTGCATGGCAACACGACTTGCTTCTCCTTTCAAAGAACGGCGGACGCTTTGAAGAAGCAAATCTTTATGGCACACTTTATCTTTCATTAAGCATCTAACTTCAAACTTCCAAGCTTCGAAGCTTACCTCCCCTTTGGAGATACTTCCTGAAAAAGTAGAAATTCTAGGCGCCCGACCATATACAAGAGGATCTATTTCTAGACTTGTGGACTTAGCAATTTCTTTAGCCTTGTCTGAGTCAATTCGGAAGCTTTTGGACGGACCGCGTTCAAAAGGTTCAGTCTGCGTCATTCTAGTTTCCCGCAACGTAGGGGTGCTGGACTTAACGGGCACAATAAAACTCGAGGGTGGGAGCAACATAGTTTTGAATCGTGTGGGCGTAGAAGTCATTTCATATTGGGTGGTCTCTTTTATGTTCGTGGTGTTCAAATTGAAGCCAAATAGATTTTCCTCTGATAACTGTTCTGAGTGCTCAGGTAGCTGTTCTATGGGCTCCACAGAAAACAGCCCTGATCGCCTGAGTGTCATTACGGCCTCAGCCAGACGATCGGTTTCGTCTTCTTCAAATTCTACACGTGTCGATGCTTCGGCCATTGTGTAAAATATAACACTTACTATAATTATCAATAAGAAAATCTGAATACTTATCGTTAAGTGTTGTTGCTTCTTGATCAAAGCGGCAAAACGTTCCACAAACACACACATACGAAGACACCCAAACCCCCACTCTTCCACGTGTATTTATCAACAAAGCCAAGCACTAGACAATCAAACAAGAGTCGTAGTCGCGGCGAAGCCAATTCGATGCCAATCCAAACGAAAAAGAAAAACACACTGAAGCTGGAATATTCCTACAAAAATATAAATCTTGATTAAACAATATTCTGCAATTACGTAACTTACAAAAATATACAAATCTAATAACATAAATGTCCAATGCGGTAAGCGTTTCTTTAAAACTCCGCAACCTATTGTATCCTAATGTAATCAACTTATATTATACTAATTGAATTGGTACTAAATAAGCAATCTATTGTTCCTTTAACTTAAATAAACTTATATTATACTAATTGAATGGATATTAATTAATGATATATTAGCAATTCAAATTCAACTCAAAAACTTAAGCGACAACTTTATAACTTTCAAATATGAACTTTGATTAAATAAGCTTAAATACTAAGTTACTTAAGATATAAATTCTTACAACAAAAATCAAATATATTACAGTTACAAATAAATTCCAGTGCACTTAGCTTAAGAAAAAGGTCCAAGATAGTTTCCAATCCTTGCTTGCTGCACGTCAGGCCAAGGCTTTCGCTCCTCTGGCTCCCCGGCGGGGAATCGAACCCCGGTCTCCCGCTTTCGCTCCTCCACTTAGCTTCAAATCTTTCCTCCACAAATTGGTCAAGTTCAATCACTACTATGACTTCAGTACATACAATTGACCACTCTTTCCAAGCAGTTCAAAGATGATAATGCCTTGTAGCTAACAGTTCTCTCATCCAACTCAGTCCCTTGAAGGCTTTCAACGTAGAACTTGAACTATTAGAAATTCTTCAAGAATCTTCAACCACGTATAGATTCTCAGTCTACTGAGACGATGGCTCAAAAGAGGGCGACGGTCGGCCAACTTTTCTCGATCTAGCCCCACGTTGGGCGCCAAATGTAACAACTTCTTTATTCAAGTTATGGATAACTCTACAGGTCACTTTACAGATAACTAGATTGACTCTTAGTTATCCCAGTTTGAGGTGTCTTTCCTTCTTCAGTGAACGAAGAGCAATAGAGTGAGTGCTCCTTGAGTTTTAGTATAACCTTTTGCGCCGCTCTCTTACTTTGGACCACGAGCCCCAATTCTCTTATCCGGTGAATGGCTGCGCTCTTAAATACGCCCAACCCACGTGACACACAAACAATACAATACATAACACGTAACAAACAATACAATACACACACTAATTCAATTATTAATTACAAATAAAATAATCCTTACTAAATTGTTTTCATGTTATTGAACTGTTTTTAATATACACATATTAACTAAATCAAAATTGCTTGTGTCAAGACAACTATACACCTGTTTCATTCTATTCTCTTGATAGAACAAAAACATTGTCAAATCAGAAATAAAATCTTGTTATGTATATCCAGTTGAGGGAAATTCAAAAGGTTCAGTTTTGGAGAATTTAGGCCAAATCTCACTCAACAAAACTAACTTATTGATTGGAATAAATATTCTCTAATGAAGATGACTAAGCTTGCTAGTATATTTTTCAGGAGACTAAAGGGTAAAGATTACAAACCCTTAAGCAAATGCAAATAAAAGCTTGATAGTAGCAATTTTTGTTTGTCTATTACCACAGGGAGCCCAATTCAGTTGAATAAAAAGGAAATATTTAGAATTATTACTTATTTAAACTTGAAAAACACAAGTTTGAGTCTGGAATTAATGACAAAATTAATAAGAAAAAGATGGAATTTTGTATCCAAAATAGATTTGTTGCTGCGAGCGAAGCGAGCAGCGACACTAATCTTGCACATGCGCGGCATGTTTATGTACCAGCTCTGAACTCGATTCTTGGTAGGCACGTATGTATATGTATGTAGCGAACGATGATTTGTGACGTCATCAAAATATGCTTGGAATGATCGCTGACCACGCGATTGGAGTCTTTGTTTTCTAGCTAAGTTGTCGTTGTTATTCAGATTTATCATACCCGGGAATCCACTGAATCCTGCTTTGTATTCGTGGAAGTGTTCAGCAAGGTCATGAACTGTTTAGTGATATTTCTCAGGAAAGGCAATGTCCTTATATGAGTTTTTCATCGCCGCGTTGTACGCTCGATCGAAGCAAGACGATATATAAAAGTTGCATTCTAATGTTCTCTTCTTCAAAGAGGTAAAATCTCTTTAGAAAGCCACACGATATCGCTAAAATTTTTGGTGAATCGAAATTTTGCTTTCTTTACGCAGACTACTCTCAGTAGTTCAGAGTTAAATCCACATATATTTATGCATTCTCTATACATTACAAGGCAAATTATGTGTCAGATATTTATCAAGCACTCTTTTTATGGCTGCCAGGGAGCGATACACATCCTTTACTAAACAAACTTTAATCAATTAGTTTTATAATCATTCCTAACACTGTTTGTGATTGTTTGAAAAAAGCAATATATTTCAGTGAATAAAATGTACTTGTACATTTCTAAAACTTGTGTTGTCGTAGTCAGTTAGTTTTATAATCGTTGCCGTCGCTAGCCGTTTGTGATTGTTTGAAAAACCGTGATCTCCGTGATCCGCAGACATGGGTCGTATGGTGGCTGCTACGTGTATGTGTATGTAAATTTGTATGTAAATGTGTGATTGTTCAATTGTCTCGTAATGAAAGCGCCCTTGTAAACCTTCGACTCGATCACGTTGAGCTGCGCCCTTCGTAATTCAGCACTTGGCTGCGAGGAAGGGTGATGAGCTACCCCCAATTTTTTAATTGATTTACTCAAAGTGCTAAATATTTTGAACTGTGTGTGTCCAACACTGAACCTGGAGAATTATGTTCAGTAGTTCAATACTGAAGGTCAACTAGCTGCAGTGTTCGTCACACAACGCACAGGAGATTTGATATATCAGACAAAGCGGTGTACTTTCGTGAGTTTTAGGAGAACAGTTCTGCTAACGTAGATACACTAGCTATTTTCTGCTCGCAGCATTTCACTTTCTATTAGAAACGGCTAGTTTTAATATTTATTATGAATTGCTGTAAAAACCATTAGACCTCAATACAAATTGAAAATACTTAATTCTATGTTTTCTTCTCGTTTTCTTGATATGCCAGATACATGTAATTAAACCATGTTATCAGACATAAACTGGAAGAGACAATATTCACCTAATGTGTCATTCTATTCTACATATTAATTAATTAACTAAAGAAGAAAAATAACAACAACAGCCACAAAAACAATCCAAGATATCCCAAATATAGAGAAGACAAAAAATCAAAATATGCTGTTCTGCAATATAAAGCTAACAAGTGAAAAGTTATATATGCACTTTTGCACTAATGCCTTTTTTTAAAGAAAAGCCTGTCAAATTGGACATTTCTGTTAATATATTTTAAAAAAAGGTACATTTATGACAATATGAAAAAAATACAAGTTGATGACCAATTTAAAAGTGTTCAAAGTAGACAGTATTGTGTGTTACTTGATTATTATTTTTTGGCCAATTATTCTTTATTGGACAGATTTTACGGCCTCATGCTTGATGCCTGAAATATCATATCCTCTACAGTGTTTAAAAGGAACAGTTTCTGATCTTGCCTCCAACACCCAAAATAAAAAATGATACAATCAGTGTCATAAATATTGCTGTTGTTTTTATTAACAATACACATGTCTATAATGTGTTATTTCTCAGCATAATACTGAATATCAATAACAAAATATGTACATTACGGTCAACTTTTTATACTACACTAAACAAATTAGAATTTTTAAATTAAAAAGCCCAGAAAGTTACAAAATGAATTAAAATGTTGTACAGAATTTCCATGTTCCTCAATAAAGCACCTTTTTGCGAATTTTGACATCGATGTACAGTTCCCTAATTTGCGGTGCCAACTACTCGTTGTAAATGGACATAAATGTGTACTCGTAGCAAAACGATCTGCTAACAAATATTCATAGTCAGTGGACATAAATTTATGCTCATAGATAAATGATGGGCTACCAAACATTCATAGTCAGTGGACATAAATTTATGCTCGTAGATAAATGATGCACTACCAAATATTTGTTGTCAGTGGACATAAATTTATGCTCGTAGATAAATGATGCACTACCAAATATTCGTTGTCACTGGACATAAATTTATGCTCGTAGATAAACGGTGGGCTACCAAATATTCATAGTCAGTGGACATAAATTTATGCTCGTAGATAAACGATGGGCTACCAAATACTCATAGTCAGTGGACATAAATTTATGCTCGTAGATAAATGATGCACTACCAAATATTCGTTGTCACTGGACATAAATTTATGCTCGTAGATAAACGGTGGGCTACCAAATATTCATAGTCAGTGGACATAAATTTATGCTCGTAGATAAATGATGCACTACCAAATATTCGTTGTCACTGGACATAAATTTATGCTCGTAAATAAACAATGGGCTACCAAATATTCATAGTCAGTGGACATAAATTTATGCTCGTAGATAAATGATGCACTACCAAATATTCGTTGTCACTGGACATAAATTTATGCTCGTAGATAAACGATGGGCTACCAAATATTCATAGTCAGTGGAAATAAATTTATGCTCGTAGATAAAATGATCGTGGCAAAATTGCTAGCAAGTGTTTCAGGGCTGGTAAAAATTATGTCTTCACCGATTGCAGAATCACGTTCAGGTTCGTCAAGCTTGACGGCTTTAAGGCCAAATTTTCCACAAGAAGATATTTGGTCGGTCATCAGTGCCTTAAGTGGCGCTATCACGATCAGCGATGGGTTTTTGATAGGATAATCGCTAGGATATAAAGCATGGAGTTCTTTCATTACGGGAACAACTAACTGGAAAATTAAGGATTTTCCGTGGCCTGTAGGTAACGAAACGAAAGTGTCTTTTCCACTTAAGTACTAAGTACTAAGTACTAGAATAAAGTACAATGAATACTAATGAGAAAGCCACGCTTTTGATAGCTCTGTACTTTCTGAGCTGTTTTTGCTTCAGAACCGACCAAAAGTCAACTGAAAACTTAACATCATCTTTTCAACAAGTACTGAAACTAATTCACGACGTAGAGCTGAACCCAGGGCCGCAGAAATCCAAGAAGTTAACTTATGTTACCGTCGCTCACCTCAATGTCCGCTCCTTGAAATCTCGTGAAACATTTCACTTGGTCTCAAATGTAATTACTGAAAGCAGTTACGACATTTTTACTATCTCGGAATCGTGGCTTGATACTACTACAAGTAATGCAGATATAAATATAAATGGATATCTTATGTTTAGACAAGACCGTGGTGAACACAAATCTGGTGGCGGACTTGTGGTCTATGTTAAAAACACCTTCAAAGCTGTTGTCATCGAACAATCGTCGTCAGTCTCTGAAACCAACTTCCAACAACTCTGGCTCAAGATTCAATGTAAAAACCTTAAATCATTTCTGCTGTGCACAGTCTACAGACCCCCAAACTCTCCAATTGGTGCTCTAGGAGACCTAACAAAAGCACTTGTAGATTCTTTGTTACTAGGACTCGACATCATATTAATAGGAGACATGAACATAAATATGTTAGCAGAAAGTTCAGACCGTGATACATTGGTTGACCTTTGTTCCACCTTTAACTTCACTCAACTAGTAAAGGATCCAACAAGGATTACCGAAACTTCACGAACATTAATTGATGTCGCCCTCACTACAAATGAAAATATTATTCAAGATTGCAAAGTGATAACCACATCAATAAGCGACCACAACTTAGTATCTCTGACACTAAAGTTAAAAACGCCCAAGCCGAAATCAGGTTACATTACTTCAAGAAGCTATAAAAACTATGACTCAAATAAATTCGCTAAAGATTTGGCAGATGTCCCATTCCATGTTATCAGTATTTTTGACGAAGTAGATGACCAGATCAATGCATACAACCTATTGTTTAATCAAGTCCTCGATACTCATGCACCCGTGAAAAAGATGAAAATCAGATCAAAGCCAAATCCCTACATTACGCAAGAGATAAAAGCTCTAATGAAAACAAGAGATAAATGGCATAAAAGCGCAATCAAAACAAATGATCGTTTACATTGGAATGCGTATCGCTTCTTCAGGCAAGAAGTCAAGCGGGAAATCAGGTTTGAAGAAAAACAATACGTGCGTACTGAGTTAAACAACAGCAATGGGAATACAAACTCGATCTGGAAGACCATAAATCGATGCCTACCCAAGGAAAGATCTCCTCTAGCGCCAGTGGAAGACCCAGTTCTACAAGCCAACAGATTTAATGAATATTACACCTCAGTAGGTCAGATCACGGCAGAAAAGGCAAAAGCTCTAGCTGAGCAATTCAAGTTAAATACACCTCCGGCCGTGAACATCTCACCGCTTGTCGCCGAAAGCCAATCCTTTACCCTCAAGCCGATCACAGAAGAGGATACTCGCAAAATAATCCAAAGCTTGTCAACGAACAAAGCCCCAGGAATTGATCAAATCTCTGCGAGAGCGCTGAAAGACAGCCTACCTACAACACTACCTGCTATCACTTATATAGTAAACAACTCTTTTCGCACAAACTCTTTTCCACTTTCGTGGAAAATGGCCAAAGTAATCCCTTGTCCCAAGACTAAGGACTCAGAAGAACCATGTGACACTCGCCCACTTTCATTACTGCCTATCATGTCTAAAGTCTGTGAAAGAGCAGCCCACTCACAATTAACGTCATTCCTTGAAGAAAATAATATCATTTCAGAATTCCAAAGTGGTAATAGAAAACAACATTCAACTGAAACAGCGCTCCTCTATTTTACCGACGAACTCTTAAAGAACATGGACCAAAGGAACATTACCATCGTTATCCTGTTAGACATGTCCAAAGCTTTTGATAGCATTAAGCACGATATCCTGCTATCAAAATTGCAAAGATATGGCATTTCAGCAGCATCCATCCCATGGTTCGAGAGTTACTTGTCCAATCGCAATCAAGTTGTACAAGTAGAGAATGCAACATCTGAGCCACTCCCCCTTACGTTTGGTGTCCCGCAAGGAACAATCCTCTCCCCTGTACTATTTACATTGTATATTAATGATTTGTTATCTATCCCCAGGCACTGTAAAGCAATGGGATACGTTGACGATACAAAGCTTTTTCTAGCGCTTCCCCAGAAAGACGTGCCCGAAGCCATTCCATTACTAAATGATGATCTGAGAGTTATCGCACAATGGTGTTGCGCGAACTCGCTCCTCATCAACCCAGACAAAACAAAGGTTTTGGCCGTTGGAGTACCACAGCGCCTGAAATCCCTGCCTCCATTCTCATTAACACTACTTGGTAAAGACATCGAAGTTGTCCCAGCAGCTAAAGATCTAGGAGTTATCATCGACAAATGTCTGAACTACAACGAACATGTAACTAAAACCGCATCAAGCTGTTTCTACAAACTTAGTAGAATCAATAGAATTAAGCACCTATTAGACACTAAGACTTTGATACTGTTAATTAGTTCATTTATATTCTCTTCATTATTTTATTGTTCTACCGTATGGAGTAACACTACGAAAGCAAACAAAAACAAGCTACAATTAGTACAAAATTACGCAGCAAGAATCGTCCTTGGTCTAAGGAAGTATGACCACATCTCTGAAGGACTCAAATCACTTAAATGGCTAAACATCCAAGAAAAACTGTATCTAAATGATTGCATTATGTTACACAAATGTGTCTATGGAAATGCACCGCGATACTTATCCAACAAGTTTGTACGAAGGAACAAGATACACAAAAGAAATACCAGGCAAAACCAAGACCTCGATCTACCAGTTTGCAGATTAGCAACGGGCCAACGAGCATTCACATACAGAGGAGCTAAAATGTGGAATTCATTACCAAATGAATTAAAGTATACAGAGCAAATAAAGACTTTTAAGAAACGTCTAATTAATAATATAATAATATCTCGTTAGTATGTATAATTTTCTCTTTTATATTTATATTCGAAATTTTTAAGAATTGTACAGTATATTTAGTATATTAGTATATTGTTGCTGAAAAGCCTTTTTAAAGGAGCACAATAAAGTTTGTATGTATGTATGTATTAAGAAAGTCATTAAAGCTCGCTCTTGATGGGAGGTTGATTGAAGTCCAGTTATTTTAGATAATACACGTTCTAAGGCAATTTGAAAAGAGCTTTGAAAGTTTACACTTTCCAAATATTCCGCCATGATTGTTGTTTAAACGCGGGCTCAGTTTTGGCCAGCAAATAACCACTTTCCTATAGACTCGCGCAGCTATTCCGGTTCTAAACCGGTTTCAAACAGGAAATTATGCATCTAATTATCCCGGAATCATATCTAAAGAAAATACACGATTTCTGCAGAGTCTCCCTTCCTTCTCTCTCTTCGAGGAACGAGGTTGAGGAGGAGGTAAAGGGAGGCTCTGCTCGCAGGGTAAGATAAAGCAGGTTTAGTGAAAGATTTTTACATCAGTCAATGAAGGAAACATTAATCTCATTTCCAAAGACTTCTGGCCACTTTTCCAGTAAAATTAGCGAAGATTTTTGGATAATAATCATGTCTACTTTTTGCACTCAAGCTCTAGCGAATCGAGCGGGAAAATGAAAACAGGTGAGAAAATATTAAAACGGCTGTGATAACAACTTGTTACTTGTTAGTTTCCCTTCTAACTGCTTTTGTACGTAATTAGTTTGATTTTTGAGCTTTTTCCTCACTCTTTTTGCGAAGCTACAAAGCATCATTTTCATCACATCTCAGTTCAAGACCACACTTTCAAAGATCATATTATCAAGTGTGGTCTTGATAATTCTTTACTGAGGGAAAAAAGCATTTTTAATGTCATTTTCTAGCATTTTGGAATTGAAGGCTTGTCGCTACGTATGCAGGGCGCACGAAAACCAAGTATTTTTGACAGCCTAACTTGTCAAAACAGTCTTGAATGTTTCTTGAATGACTAAAAAAGTATTTTTTTGTGCACAAATGAAATATTTGAATTTTTTTCGTAATGTACAAGAATATTTGGATCGTTCTCTTCCATTTTGCTTCCTGTAAAGTCATTTTTTACTATAAAACATTATCGTAATTAGAAACTCTGGCTCCACAAACAAATAGCTGTCACTTTTTAGCTTGGCGAAAAACAGCAACAGAAGTTAAAAAATCAAAATAATTATGCTTAAAAGAAGTTTAAAGGAAAGGAAATATGTTGTATTTGAAACACTTTCAGTCTTAATGAAAAATCACGATGTTCTCACCTGTTGTCATTTTGCCGCTCGATTCGCTTGAATGAACATTTGGGGAGTGGACATATTAAATTTTTCCAAAAATCGTCGCTAATTTTACTGGAAAGGTCACCAGACGTCTTCTAATTTATGTCCTTTGAGAGCATAAATTTATGTTTTCTGTTACAAGGGACATAAATTTATGTCCTTTGTGTGAGAGCATAAATTTATGTTTTCTGCAAGGGACATAAATTTATGTCCTTTGTACCAGAGCATAAATTTATGTTTTCTGTTACAAGGGACATAAATTTATGTCCTTTGTGTGAGAGCATAAATTTATGTTTTCTCTTACAAGGGACATAAATTTATGTCCTTTGTGTGAGAGCATAAATTTATGTTTTCTGTTACAAGGGACATAAATTTATGTCCTTTGTACCAGAGCATAAATTTATGTTTTCTGTTACAAGGGACATAAATTTATGTCCTTTGTGTGAGAGCATAAATTTATGTTTTCTGTTACAAGGGACATAAATTTATGTCCTTTGTACCAGAGCATAAATTTATGTTTTCTGTTACAAGGGACATAAATTTATGTCCTTTGTGTGAGAGCATAAATTTATGTTTTCTCTCACAAGGGACATAAATTTATCTCTTTCCACCATCGCTTCTCATGTTTTCATTCATATTCAAACACAAATTTTTCATATAGCCATTACCAATGAGATTCCAAAGTTTAATGGTTCAATTTCCAATCATCAGTGATCCTTTTTGTAATAGTTTGTCAGAAATGTTATAGAAAAGCAAATTTGGTGTCATTTATATAGAACAGTCTATGAACATTGTCAGCAAATCTGTAATATATGTTAACCAACTTAATGAAGTAATAAACAGCTGCAGTTATAAAAGTGTATGGTTTGTACAATTTTATTATCTAATTCCTGTGTGGTAGTGCAAGTATTAGGGTTTGTACAAAAAGGGTATTATTATTTTTTTCCAAAAAGTACCATTAATAACCAGGGAATATTGTTTGGCCAATATGGAGCAATTTATGTGAATTGCATTTCATTTTTAAACCTTTTGGGACAAAATTAATAAAAATCGAAAAAGTGCAAAAGTGCATATATTACTTTTCACTTGTTGCTGTTGAAATGCTTTATTTAACTTGTTTGAAAATATGAAAGTTTTGGAACTGTTTCCTTTCTTAGAAGAGATTAAAGTTCATATGAGTCAAATGAGTCAAATGAGTCAATGAGTGATGAGTCATGAGTCAATGAGTCAATGAGTCAAATATGAAAAATTGTCCATATATGAAAAATTGTCAATATTTCTTATTCTAGTTGTCAGAATACAACATCTTGGGTCGTTTCACCTCACCGCGCTGACCAGTATAAGCCACAATTGGGAGCTTAAGATTTTAGAATGAAGACAATGTTTTCACACTGAGTTGTTGGTGTTGATTTGAATTCCTGTACATACAGTTACGTTCAAACTTTAATATCTCATTCTTTGTATACGACCACAAATCATCACTGAAAACACGCATAAGGGATCTTTGAAACTAAAGCTCTCTGCTGAGAGAGAACGAAGACAGTGAGGACATGAGCAAACCACTGACATTGATCACAACAACAGGACCAATTAAGACTGATATATGGCGCAACAGAATTTCAGACTGAATACATCTGGATGAAACCCATATAGGTGATATAGGTAGAGTACTATACAGAATAGGACGGGAATTACAGAAATCTCACACAGTCCCTAATTAAGTCTTGAAGAAACGGTCTGTTTAGTGAAAACACCAACGCTTGGTCCGAAAGCCATAATGATGGAGCTAAAAAATGGTCGGGCAAAGGTGAAACGACCCAAGATGTTGTATTCTGACAACTAGAATAAGAAATATAGACAATTTTTCATATTTGACTCATTGACTCATGACTCATGACTCATGACTCATTGACTCATTTGACTCATAAAACATGCTTTCTCCCAAGAGCGCAGATCAAGAAGCATTTGGAAGAAGGAAAATTGACACTGGCAGACCGCAGTGAAACAGTATCATCCTTTTTTAAAGTATTTGCTGTACAAGAGGAACTTGTGCGGAACTATCTGGAACATCTAGAATATCTTAAAATAAAGAAATTGAAACGAATGGATGAAAGGAATTGAAAAAGAAGAAGGAAGCCAAATCTCGAATGACATACAAAAACTATGATTGGCAACACATGTTTAAGAAAGGGACATTGAAGAAGAAAACAGTGCCAGTCTTAGATTTGTTTTCAGAGACACACAAGCTGGGAAAGAACCAGAAAGTGAAACTGATGAGAAGCACTAAGTAATTTCTGCTTGGCTGGGGAAAGATCACCTCAAAAGAAATGAGGAAGACCGAGAAGACAGTAACAAAGTGGAAGATGAAACAGATGAAGATCAGTGGTACTGAAGACAATGATGACAACTCTGATGTTATGCTGCAAGAAATTGGTTACTTCACTGATGAAGAAGAGCCTGATGATACAGATGCCCAAAACAGAAGGGAAGATAGAACATCTTTAACACGAGCTGGGAGACCTTTGACAACCTACCGATCAAGGCATTTTTTTGGAGGCTGTGACTGAGTTGCGTTGCACATGCAGGATGTCACAAGTTACCATACTGTTTGTCTGCTTCTCCCTTGTTCAGAACTTTGACAAACTGAATAATTTTTCAGTATTCTATTTTATTACTACACCTTTAGTTTAGTTTACATTCTATACATTCTCTGTCAAATTTAAACTTTCCAAAACCTCATTGCTCAAAAACTATTTCATGCATCAAGTTCATTTTTTCAAGGTATAAATAATTAAGCTACTTTTACAATATGCTTTCGAAATTCAGTGTCGATTTGTCATTAGCTTGGTACGTTAAATAGACAGGCCAAATTTCAATATTGTAAACAAAGATCTGCCTATTTTTATGGGGGGTGGGTCATCGTATTTTATACTTAAAAATAGGGGTGGGTCATGCAAATTCTGCAAAAATATGAGGGTGGGTCACATGGGTACTAGCCTTCCTAAAATGATTTTTTCCAGCCCACCCCCCTCCCCCCCTGTACTTTATGACCAGTCCCTAATGTCAAGAAGTCCGGCTCAATGCAATTTCACTGACTGAAATACACAACAAAGCCAAATAACGTCGAGAATAACAAAGATTTTTCCAAACAAATCCAAAGCGAAAGTAAAGACATAAATGCAAATGAAATCCACACGAGATTTTGTGACATAGCATAGCGACAGCTCTAGAGCTCGATCGGTGTCAAACCACAGGAGGCCCAATCTCATATTACATTAACGATTACTAGAATTTATAAGGCTTTGTATGGGAGATTGGTCTTTCTTCTATAACTCTGTGAAAAATGAATAAAAAAATTTCTAACCTTCATGGTATGTTCTTTGTGTTTTTATTGTTCTCTGGTATCGGTTTCAGGAAGATTTGATGGATTTTAGCTGAGCTAGTTCTCCCGCCACCACCTGACTTCGTGAAGAAGACTCTGTCTGCAAAGTGCAAAATTGGCCAACTTCTCAGCGATGTAACTCTCGAAATTTAACGGTGACCCCCAACTTTTTTGGCCTTTATATTTGATGAGTTTCATGATGATTTATCAACATGCTAAATTGCAGCGATTTTTCATTTATTTGCATTTTCCCGCGAACGTCCTTAAAAGTGGAAAGGAACTTTAATCTATCCCTAGACTTTCTGTGGATTTTCTTTCAGACAACGCAGGTACACAGGTAGCCCAAAGTCTTGAACGACATTTGGGAATGGGCTACCTGTGCCGCTCATCCAAGATGGCGGATGAACCCTTCTCCAAAAGATCACGACAACCAAATCCTTGCTATCGATTGACGGCTAGAGCTCCAATTAACATTGCTGTTGTGAAATACTGTGAGTGTTTTTTTCCTTTTTATGTTGTGATAAAAACTGCTTTTTGTGCAAACTAGACGTAGTTACTGGGGCCCGTTTGTATTGGTGTTCCTGCGGCCTTCTGAATATCTGAATTTTTAAAGTCTTATGTTCAAGTTTTGTTTTTGTTTTTAGGGGGAAAGAGAGACGAGAAGCTAATCCTCCCTGTCAATTCTTCTCTAAGTGTGACTATTAACTGTGAAGAGGTTAGCTATTAAAGTACGACACTTGCATTGTAGACTAGCTTACAATGTATAGACCAGTTTCAATGTTTACATAAGACCAAGAGAAGATGAAGACTTATAAAAACTTAACAAGTTACTTGTAGGGAACATTACTGCAAAACACGTTATTTTGCGGTTTTCCTCTCGCACAATTCACAAGAGAGGAAAGCCAAAATATAGTTTACTGAGTTAAAAAACTGTGGGCATAAAAGTTTTTATCAATCAAACCATAGTTTATAATACTCAACATTATGTGTAAATCCAGCTTTGTACAACTACAACTGTTGCTGCCAGTGAAGACTTTCCAAGAGATTCCTTGTGGATTAATGAAAGGTGAGCAAATATACATACTGCAATTTATTATTTTTATATAAATGTAAGAGCTTGATAAGCAACAGCAAACAAATCCCCCCCCTGGGGGGGGGGGTACTCAACCCCATTTTGGATAGGGGTGTGCTGCTGGAGTTCTAGAAACCTGACCCTGTTTAAGACACTCGAAAGTGAAAAAATCATACCCTGTTCAAGACAAAAGAGAAGAAAATCGACCCTAGCCTTGTCATTCGATTCCGATCCGTTGCATATGATTAGACAAAAAAAGGCTGAGGAAGCACTTTTTTTGTTTATTTTGAATATAGTACCCTATCTAAGACACAAAAAGATGATATGGCTTGGGATCTCATCAAAATTATAGATCTTGTTTAAGACAATTTTGGGTAAAACGTATACCCTGTTCAAGACAGCAGGGCCAAAAACCATACCCTATCCAGCGACACATACCCATATAGCAAATATATGGGAGTACCCATATACAGAGACATAAGCGATCGTTTTATATTGCTTTTATAAAATATTTTTGATGTTTTTTGAGTGAGCCATGTCTCTGTCCTCTGATATAAAATGGTAGCCAGCCAATCAGTGCGCGCGTTACATGTATATCTCAAATATTTTATATTAAATATTTCTTCCACACTAAAATAATTTTAGTGTTTATTTCAAGCTTTTGGACCAGTTGGCCATCATCAAGACAATTAGAAACATATCTAGCACATGCAATCTTTTGGTTTGACAGTCATTTAGTCTCTTCAGGTTTTGTAAATACTTTTTCCATTCTCTGCCTGATGATGGACCCAATGGTCCAATAGCTTGGGTTAAATACCACATTTTAATTAGCACTTGTAGGGAAAAAAATGTTTTATGATTCCCGCTTGAAAAGCAACAGTGGAGTCCCAACAATGTTACCAGCATCTCCCAAAATGGTCTTGGTTTTGAAATCCTTTAAGACAACAAAGTCCCACATTTCTTTTGTCTTGTTGTCTCTGAAATATATGTAATACAATATTAGATCGATTTCATCATATCCACTGATCAACAATAATAGCCAACAATATTATATAAGTGCGGTACTGTACGTAGGTATCATAGTGAGTGAAGAAATTCGTCTCTTCTACGTGTGTATATTTTTTAATTGAAATCCAAGCTTTCGAGCCAGTGGCTCATCTTCTACACACGTAGAAGAGACAAATTTCTTCATTCAATGTTATATAAGTTTTTAATGTTAATTTGCATAGGGCATTAGCTTTAAATGAAATGGCATGCTTTTGAATTTTTCAAATAGCAAGTTTTAAATTGTATATTAAAACTTTTAATGCTATTGAATATGACAACTAATAATCTTACTATTAATAGTAATTGACTTTATTGACAGGGAGCAACCTATTGCTGACTCTCCAAGAATTGAAAACTGTCTCAGTATAAGTAGGTGCACTTACTGTATTATGCTGATCATGTGTAGACACAATCATTTATCACCTAGTAAGAAACATTTTGCTAAATATATATATAATGTTGTATTAACCATATGTGTTCAATCAGTATTTACGGTATGTGTACATGTGTTCTCTTAGTAAGACAACATTTGATGTGTATATTATTATTATAGTACGTGAGCAGTGCAGACAGCAATCACCAGCTAGATGGGAAGAGCTCAAACATTCTCATTTACATATTGCATCCAGGAACAATTTCCCTACTGCTGCTGGACTTGCTTCATCTGCCTCAGGCCATGCTTGTTTAGGTACGTAAAGCATCATTTACCTGTACACTACAAATTTAGAAAAATTGAGATTTTTAGTGTAAAATAAGATTATATTTTATTTTTGTTTTGAAGAGTAGAATCAAATGGCACTTTTTAGTTTGACTTGGCAGACATAAATTCCTGACCAATGCCATCATCATTGTTGTATGGGTGAATATAGATAACAAGAAATTAACTATAGAGGCTGCAAAACTAATGTGGAAAACAACCTGCATGAATTAAAAAATAATAATTAAAGAATTAGCAAAAACTTATTTATAATCAAAAATTTCTAATGATCAACTGACAGGAGGGTGATCTTTTCTGGATTTTGTTTTTAGTGTTTCTCTTGGCAAAGCTATATCATCTTGATTGTGAATTATCTGAAATTGCAAGGTTTGTATATACACACAAAAGGTGATAATATATAACCATTTTACACTTCAAAACTTATAAGCCTGACCTTGACTCCCACTGGAGGTTTGAAAAAAAATTGTAATCCAAGGGTTCTCAGAAGCCTGAGCAACCAATGGAAATCTGCCAGCCATGATTACAAAATTAGCTGTCTGATTTGGCTATACTTACAAGTCAGGTTTGACTATAATATGGTTATCAGGTTCCGTATAGATTAAGATATGCATTGTACATTGTAACTATGGTCACATTATTGTGTGCCACCTGTTAAGAATTAGAAGCCTGAATCCTATTTACATTGTTTACCTTGGTTTGTTTTGATTGTTTTGTAGGCAGGGTTCTGGTAGTGCTTGCAGGAGTATGTATGGTGGTTTTGTAGCATGGTATAAAGGAGAAAGAAAAGATGGACATGACAGTATAGCCAAACAAATCAAATCTGAGACTCATTGGTCAAAGTTACGCATTCTTATTCTAGTGGTAAGATGATTTGCTTGTTTTAGTTGCTGTTAATTTTGGTCCAAGTATGCAATATATTCTCTGATATTCCCCTACTGTATTCAAGGTCAATGAACAAAAAAAGGCGACATCAAGTACAGCAGGAATGAAGAGGAGTGTTGAGTCAAGTCAATTATTAAAGGTAGTTAGGTTATGGGCAATGGTAAATATTACAAATTAAAGAAAAAACAAATTGTAGACTCCATTATGTTAAAGAGCCCTTTCATACTATATTTACTACCAAAAAAAACAACTTCCTGAAACCTCACAGACTACTTGCTAACACCTTACCAACATCTTACCGATACCTTACCAACCTTTTCCTGACACCTTACCTACCACTATGACACCTTATCAACACTGACACCTTACTAACCAGTTACTGACACCTTTACCAACCTCTTACTGACACCTTACCAACCACTTACTGACACCTTACCAACCACTGACACCTTACCAACCACTTACCAACCACTTACTGACACCTTACCAACCACTTACTGACACCTTACCAACCACTTTCTGACACCTTACTAACCACTTACTGATACCTTACCAACCACTTACTGACACCTTACCAACCATTTACTGACACCTTACCAACCACTTACTGACACCTTACCAACCACTTTCTGGCACCTTACCAACCACTTATTGACACCTTACCAGCCACTTACTGACACCTTACCAACCACTTACTGATACCTTACCAACCACTTATTGACACCTTACCAACCACTTTCTGACACCTTACAAACCACTTACTCATGCCTTACCAACCACTTACTGACACCTTACCAACCACTTACTGACACCTTACCAACCACTGATACCTTACCAACTACTTACTGACACCTTACCAACCACTTACTGACACCTTACCAACCACTTATTGATGCCTTACCAACCACTTACTGACACCTTACCAAACACTTACTGACACCTTACCAACCACTTATTGATGCCTTACCAACCACTTACTGACACCTTACCAACCACTTTCTGACACCTTACCTGCCACTTACTGATGCCTTACCAACCACTTACTGACACCTTACCAACCACTTACTGATGCCTTACCAACCACTTACTGACACCTTACCAACCACTTGCTGACACCTTACCAATCACTTACTGATACCTTACCAACTACTTACTGACACCTTACCAATCACTTACTGATACCTTACCAACTACTTACTGACACCTTACCAACCACTTACTGATGCCTTACCAACCACTTACTGACACCTACCAACCACTTACTGATGCCTTACCAACCACTTACTGACACCTTACCAACCACTTCCTGACACCTTGCCAATCACTTGCTGACACCTTACCAATCACTTACTGATACCTTACCAACTACTTAGACTGACACCTTACCAACCACTTGAGGATTGCTTACATTCTTGTTTTAGCTGAGAGCAGAACACTGTGTTCCACAAAGAATGAAAGACATGGAACAAGCAATTCTTGAAAAGGATTTTGAATCATTTGCTGAGATTGTCATGAAGGTATTTATTGCTCTCAAGAATTTCTGTTAATGATCTCATTGATATAGAAATACTCTATTTAGAGATATTTGTGTTATATATAGGAAAGCAATCAGTTCCATGCTGTGTGTCAAGACACATACCCTCCAATAGAACCACCCTACATGAATAGTGTGTCTCATGCTGTGGTACAGTTAGTTACAGCTTACAACAACTACTATAATATTAATAAGGTATGATAAAACAAATTTAACATGCATATCGGGTGTTGAAGGGTCCTTGTAAAAAGTCAGTCTTGCAAAACTTCTGTCAAATTTTGTGGATCTTGAAGTCTCAATTTTTCACCAAAAGCCATCTGAGTGTCAAAATCCCAAAGAGAAAAATTGTGAAAATTTATTTTTTATAAAACAATTATTTTTATGAACTGATGGGCTTCCTGTGGTGAAAGTTCGTAATTTCAAAGTCGTTTTTCACCATGTTCCACCGATGGGATTTTTTGGGACTTTTAGTATGTTGCTTAGGTCGCTTGTCTTGGTTCAATAACATTGAAAAAAATTAAAGGAAATTCAAATAAGCTGGGTTTTGTTGTCAGGTGGCATACACCTTTGATGCTGGACCAAATGCTGTCTTATTTCTACAAGAAGAGGATGTCTGTCATTTTGTGTCCATACTTCTACATGCTTTCCCTCCAAAAGACATCCAAAGGTAAGGAACGTCAGAGCTTTGCCATATATATAATACAGTAAGTTAGTTGTAACTACTGTAGTGAGAAAATGTGTGGTTCTTGATTCTTGCTTTTCCCTTAAAATTCTTGATTGCAGTTTTATCAAAGGAATTCCTATCTCAAAGACTGAAGTGTTGTCAAATGTAAGTTAGCTTTTATTAGTTTATTAACTAAAGGTGTTTGGTTAATGTTTGGGACATTCTTGTCATAGGATTTCATAGAGTCCATAGCAATGTCACCATTACCATCGACTGCAATCAACTACGTCATCAGTACAAAAGTAAGATTTATTGCTACAGCTCGTCAATATCCTTTTACCACCTCACCGTGTTAGGTTAGTCACAGCTACATTTTGCAAATATAAGATATTTTTCATATTTTTTGTGTCTGTTTTTTTCACAGGTTGGCAGTGGTCCAAGTATGGTTACAGATTCTAAAAGTCATCTTCTTTCTGAGGATGGCTTAGCAATTTGATATATGAAGTCTAAAAATGTACACTCAGTCATATAATGTTTTAACTTAAAAGCCCTCATTATTTGTAAAATATTCATCCACAGGCTGCATATAATATAATTATATAATACACTATGTTCCTAGACAGTGATTCTCATTTGATCAAATAAATAATTTATAACTTATTAAAATGGCTATAATTGAATTATCGCGCAATAATTGCTTCTTCAACCTAGATTTTAATAATTATTTTGTTGAGCTTTTGGACTAAGGGACTTGTCAGAAATTAGCAGGGGGAGGGGAGGTGGACTTTTTGAATTGAGTGCTGAAAATATTGTGCCCCTCCCCTTAGATCGGGATGGAATTTTCATGACCTACCATAGGATTGGACCAAAAAAAAGCAAAATTTCTTATTTTCACTGCCAGTTTTTTTGGTGACCCTTCCCTTTTCAGGGTCTCAAAAAGTTATGACCCTCCCCCATTTTCCACCCCCTCCCCCCCCTGCTAATTTCTGACAAGTCCCTAAGTGTCCATCTTCAGGACAATGAAATATGCACAAACTGTTTCAACTACAAGGTGTAGAATCAAATGTAAGCTAGGTACACAAGGAAACTAAAATATCCTGCACAGTTAACGGTGTAATAGAGTTGAAGGGTTCAATGTGCAAATGACCTATTAAGTGACTTTTTGATGGATGTCCTGAGATTAATTTTTCCAGCATAGGAATTCAAAGTTAATTATTATACCATTTTATACCATTGAAAAAATATCATCAAAAAAGTCACTTTCCATTTTCACATGGAACCCTTCAGTTAACTGTGTAATAGAGTTAAGGTAATTCCTCTGTTTTGCACCGCGCACGCCTACTGTGCATGGTTCAAAAAGCATAAATCGCGACTTTACAAGCATTTTCTTTCAAGGTATGATCAAAAAGGATACAAAACTCGATTTTGGAAATTTTTCTAATCTTTGGTGCGATAAAAAACAAGTTTTGCGAAATTCACCCCATTCCCTTCTCGAAAAAGTGCCATTTTTAGCTCTATTATACAAAATATCTCGCAAACGAGCACCGTGACCCCCATTTCTTATTTCAAAACTTGCATTCACGCAATGATTTACACAACATATTTGAAAATTAAGACAATCTATCGATAGGAACATGGAAAATTTGATGCTTTTTTGTGTATATTTGAGCCCTAGAATGCCAAAAATCGAACATTTCGGGGGTATATGTTGCTCTCTAAATAATTCAAAAAATGTTCCAAAATGCATTATCGAATTAGTTAAAATAATCTTTCTTGCGAGATATTTTACTATTTTACCTGTTTCTACTAAAATACTGCTAACTTTGAGTTTTGGAGTCTTTTTCTGAGACCAGATAGACATATCAACGAATTAGCTGGAAAACATTGAACGTTCGCGCGAAATCGCTAATTAAAATACCCTTGTCTATCACGCCAAATATTTCCTAAACAAGTACCGTGACCCCCTCTTTTTTTGTTAGTTACGAGATAAGTAACTCAAAACCTACAAAATGTCAAATTTTAAGCGATTTCTATCGGTAGGATCTATTACAGAGCAATCACCTTAACTGTGTAATAATGTCAGGCAAAATTCTGCCTTTATTCCTGTTAAAAATAGTGTTCTTGCTTGAGGCACGTAATGTACCATGCTTCTAGCCATTTTCTCTGTTGCCATCTGCTTTCCTTCAAGATCTTGGTGTTGTTCCAATCAATAGTGTGGCCTAGCTAGTTCCCATGCATGTTCTCCCAGTTGTTCCACAGCAGTTCTAGTGGTCATCTCATCCAATCCACATCATTTGTTGTTCCCATTTTGTATGCCTTTCAATCTAAAACTAAAGTTCATTTCTCCCTGAACTGGATCAAATACTGCTGTGTGATGAAGTAAGTTACCATGTCCAACTGTCTTGACTTTGATTGGTTCATGAAAGAAATACACTCCTTGTTTTGTATGACGTACCCATTTAAGATTCCTTGACTTTGTGGGAATAAAATGATCCTAGAAAGTAACATGTTTTGCATTAATTATTAAAATATTTTTTCCTTGGGGTTCTGTTTATGTTGCTGAGACAAGGCAAGACAAGGCAAGACAAGACAAGACAAGACAAGACAAGGCATGGCCAGTAAATTAGGTGTGATCTACATATAGTCTGATCTCATGAATGAATGAACGATAAATTTTGTCAAATATTTGTTTTCGTGTGATTATGTAATGACATAAAGCCTGATGAGACAAATATTTCTAAGGCATAGTTTATCAATGTGCATGGCTGTACAGATCGTACACAGCCCAAATTTCCTGGCAGGAGATGGAGTATCTATATTTTCCTATGTAGGAGATATATTGTGATATAGTTAAGGAACTGGGATGGGGCAAATGCCCCCTCTGTCCCTCTCTATGCCATGCAAAACCCAGGTATGCAGCTTTTGTTGTTGCTTAATTCAACAGGAACTATTTTCTGCATTGTAAACCCAAAGTGATATTAGTGTGAATTCTACCTCAAGCCCTGTGGTAAGTGTGAGGTCATCATCTAAGTGAAAATCCATCCACAATACCATGGCGTGCAATGTACCACACCTAACAACAAACAAAATGCTATAATTATATCATGACAAATGTACACGTAAGTTGTGGATTGCCTACAAAACATTCTTCAATCTATTGGAATCTAGATCTAATCACTGTATGCTTGCATAGTAGTAGACACGTAAGTTGTGGATTGCCTATACAAAACATTCTTCAATCTATTTGAATCTAAATCTAATCACTGATCTATTTGAATCTAGATCTAATCACTGTATGCTTGCATAGACGACTTTCAAAAATGGCGGGCTCATTGTTCACGATAACGAGGCCAGAAAGGCCTCCAAAATCAACATCGCATCAAATGATTCTAAATATATAAAAATTATCCTGTAAAATGCACATAAAATAGGTATTTTAAAAGGAAAAGGAACACATCGTCTTTGATAGCAATAGAAGTGTCGCCATGCATATTTTCTGGTAACAAGGCCTTTGTGGCCTCGTTCTCATGTACTAGGCCGCCATTTTTGAAAGTCGTCTATAGTAGTAGACAGAAGAGTGGAACAGGTTTTACACAATCATGTATAAATAATGTTATAAACAAGGGTAAACCATCCATAACAAACAAGCAAGAATATCTTACAACAGCAGAACTACTGGTGTATTCATCTAAACTATCTTTAGTTTCCTGCATAGGCATTAGGGGTTTACTTTTAATGTCTCTAGTGACCACCTTGGTCTATGCATTAGCCACTTCATGGGGGATTTGGCAGGGGGGAGGGGAGATCCAATTTATGGTATTTGAACAACAGTACAGAAAAAATCCAGTGATCACAAATTCAGTGTTCAATTTATTTTTTATGCAAGGATCATGTAGTTGATCGTTTTTTTAAATTAAAGTGCTTTTATTTTATCATGATATTTTAAGTTTCGTAAAATAAACGATGCATGTAATGAAAAATTTTCCATTTCAGTAGCCAGGCCAGGTAAAAACAACAAACAACAACAACAGCAAAAACCAGCACGTTTTATCCATGATACAGTATGTTAGCCTTGGTATCAAGTAATTTTCAAACTGGTCAACTTTGGTCTTCTCTGACTACCAGAACACTGCCTTACCCTGTAATGTTTGTAGAACTCTCAACTTTGAGCTTCTTGTCAGGGAGTGGCAATGTAAAGTTGAAGTCCATCAAAGTAAACACATTGGTCAATGGTTGACAGGGGTATTCCCACACATGGTGAGGTTCCAGTGCAACACATGACAGTACTGTCTTGTCATCTTGTTCATTATTCGTTAACTTAGAGCTCTGTTAAATAAAATAAAGAGATGATCAGGTGGTGTGGCAAAGGCTACCCCCTCCCCCCAAAAAAATTCAGGACCCCTCCCTGTGACTACATCTACATGGTGTTTATCAATTTTTTTGGATTTCTGATTTGGGGGCACTGTTAATTCCAGGGTGGCATTTATGTAAGGGTTAAAGAATGAACACGAGTGTTCCATGGGATATAGAGTCCCGAGCATTAGATAAAAGTGTGCCCTCGTGGCCTTTTATCTAATGCGAGGGACTCTATATCCCATGGGACACAAGTGTTCATTCTTTAACTGTCTTAGAATATGATCACACTCGATCACGAGCAATTTACCCGCTTTTATTGTTAAATTGTCTAAAGGCTTATTTGTTTTGCACTGCTTTCTTGTGTCCGATACATTTTTGCGTTTTCCAATTGAAGAGGCTCATTTATGTCATGCACATCAGACCGGCCGGCTGGAGGCTGCTTTGGCTACAGAACTCCACAGGTTTTTTAAGAGATAGAAATTGTCACAATATATGAGATGGATACTAAATCTACTAGAGCGAAGAGCTAGATAACGACAGCAAAAAGTGTACAATCAAGCCTGAAAACACAAGTTGGAGGTTTCGAGTATCTAAACTTTCTCACAGTAAGTTTGAGTTTGTTATAATTCATCTTATAGTAAAGGAAAAAAGTATGCTTAGTACTTGCCAGTTAATTTCATAGGGAAAATTTTCAGAATTTGCTCCGACAAATTTGATGCATGTACGTATATCGATATTAAAATGTTATTTACAAGTATTTAAGTTGGTCATGAAACACAGAAAAATTTTGAAAATGATTATCAGCGCTTGGTATTTTGATGCTCTGTGTTCCGTAAAGTAACTAAAGATGTCAAATAGTGGGGTTTTGAAATGCAGGAAAATTGTTGTATAAAGAAAACAGTACCGTCAGTGAGTTTTATAACTAATCAGTATTCTTTATATAAAGCATACGTCTAATGAACTCTTTAAACAAAAGAATTCAAAAGACTTCATTAGTATGCTTTATATAAAGAATACTAATTAGTTATAAAAGCTCACTGACCGTACTTGTTTTCTTTACCCCACAATTTCCCTGTGCTTCAAAACCCTCACCACTTGACACCTTCAGTTACTCTATGGAATATAAAGCACCAAAATACTAAGCGCTGATTGGGCGAGTGAGTGTGATCATTTTCTAATAATTAAAAAATATACTGGTGGGATACTGAGAAATGTCAAAAATATAGCACAAACCTGGGCTAAACTAAGAGTGATTTTATTTGACCTGTGAAAGAAAGTTGACCTAACTACTGAGTACTAAGTAGATAATGAAGAATAGTGTAGATTTCGTATGAGTGTGAAAAGGCTTAGTTTGTGCTCAACAAGCCTGTCAAGCCACAGCTAGAATGTAGGTTGTAATAATAGAGTATAGATTTCGTATGACTGTGAAAACGGCACCGCACGGTCACATCACGGTTACGGCAGAATTTTCAAATGTTATGATAGGAAACATGGCACTGACATGGTCACGGCACGGCACGGTCCTTTTCACACTCATACGAAATCTGCACTAGAAAACAGTGGGTTTACAGTCTGCTACTAACTCTCAGCTCCTATGCTTTCAGTCTACCATGCATGCATTTGTAAAGTGCCTAGAGCAGATTCTGGATAGGCGCTATATAAATGTTCATTATTATTCATCATTATTATTATAATTATTATTACAACCTTTTTTCACCATGGTTTAATAAAATCACTCTGACTATCAGAATTTCTTTTCTTTGTAAAGTTCCAAAATAATAAACAATACAAATTTATATGTCATTCTAAACTATACATAATCTGTTTACACCCTCAACATGTGATCTTACCTGTATAAGTTGATCAAAAAGAGCCAAATCAAAGCCCTCAACCCAATTCACAGGAGAATGATATTTCCACAAATCCTTGAATTCAACACCAATTCCCTTGAGTGTTGCACCTTTGGGCATGACTTTTACATCATTGTTTATTAACTGTCTTAATTGTGCTGTTGCATACCAAAAGTATAGACTATGCCATGGAAAAAGACTTGTACTAAAGAATGGTTCTCCTATGATGGCATCAACCTATTGAAAAAATATCAAAACAAAAAGGCTGCATAAGAATATACTGGAAAAAAAACATTAAGTTTTGTACAAACATCCAAATTCATATTAGAGGTGGAAAACTGCATGGAGGTGTTGATTGAACTTAGTCTTCAAAGAGAACATTTTCCCCTTCTTCTACCTATGAATTCTGATCCCTAATTCATTTCTAGTGTACACTGGACCATCCACATCAGATGATTTCCATTTCACATCCAAAAAGATTTTTCTTTTCCCAATATAAATTTGGCCATATAAGCATAGATTCTGAACTGATTACCTACCTTATTATTAGTTAAGTCACACTGACTAACTTGATCCAAAGTTTTGTCAAAAAGATCTATTCTATCACCTAGATTATTTTCTTGAAGAATCTGTTATAACAAAATTTAATGGATTTAAACCTTGATGATTGGAATTTACAATAAAAAATGTTAATAGAAAGTGATTTTAGTTAAAACAAAGCATACCTTTTGAAAAAGTTTTGTGAATGAGATTGATTTGTCAGTAGTTATAGTCTGTAGGTTGAAAAGAAAAAGTCAATTAAGAATGACTGCTACTGCTACTATACATTTATTACAAAATTAAAGTAAATTTAAGTCTGTGGTAACCATACAAAGTAACTAACACCTTACAGCAACCCAGTGACATCCTATCAACATCCTACTGACACCATACCAACACCCTACTGATACCCTATCAACAGCATTCTGATAAACTACCAACAATCTAATGACACCCTACCAACAACCTGACACCCTACTAAGACCTTACTGCCAACAAACAATGCCCTACTGTCAGCCTACCAACACCCTAATGAAACCCTACCAATACCCTACTGCCCCCTACCAACACCCTACTGACACTCTACCAACAACCTACTGCCCCCCTACCAACACCCTAATGACACCCTACCAACAACCTACTGACAACCCACCATCCTACCTACACCCACCAACACACTACTGCACCCCACAAACACCTACTGACACCCACATACCCTACTGACACCCACCAACACCCTACTGACACACATCATCACCCTCTACTGACACCCTACCAACACCCTACTGACAGCCTATCAATACAACTTACCAACAACCCAACAACTTACCAAAAGCCCATTGAAAACTGATACGTACCAACACCCTACCAACATCCTATCAACAACCTACTGACACCCTGCCAACAACCTACTGACACCCTACCAACACCATACTGACACCCTACCAATATCCTACTGACACCCTACTGACAACCCACCAACATCCTACTGACACCCACCAACACCCTACTGACAACCTACCAACAGCTTACTGACAGCCTACCAACAACCGACATCTGTTGACACTCTACCAATGACCTACTAACACCCTACGAACAGCCTACTGACAACTTGCCAACACCCTACTGACACCCTACCAACAACCTACTGACACCCTACCAACAACCAACGGACATTCTAAGCTGTACCAACCAGGCTGAGAGGTACCGGTATTCAAACATAAGTATACCTTTTTAAAGCCAACACTGACTGCAGATATAGGTAGCAATGATATATCACTGACACAAACTGCACTGGAACATCCTGATTTTACAAGCTAGTAGAGAAAAAACGACAGAAACTATAGAGTAACTACATAAGTGCTGCTTTTTACAATCAACATTTTGTGGCGTGGCAACACTCACACATACCTTTTCAAGAGCTTTCCTTATGACTGAGTTCCTTTTAGCATCATTTAACATACAATATCTATGTCTACTCCATGATGTATGACCACCACATCTACAGACAGGACGTTCAACCTGAACACTGGGACTAACAGAATAAAAATAATTGGAATTGCATATTTTAAAAATGCATGGAAGAAATTGTTGAAGCATCAATCTTACGTCTTGAAATTACACAGAACTACATGTATGCTGATTTAGCTGGTATTAATTAATGTCAAAATAATTATTTTAGGTCGACACTGAAATACATGTTGTTACAGAGCAAATGTCTGAATAAAATTGCTATGCTATGAGTCACAAATCAACCTACAAATGCTATAGTTGTCTCATTGACTTAACGACATGCAGAGTACCAGACATAAAAATAATAAGGATGAGGGTTGAAATGATAGTTTCTGGGCTGTGTAGCACTTTGTAAAAATGATTTGTTATAATATAATATGATAAAAGTGCTCAAATTAAAAAAATAATTAATTAAAATTAAAAATTTAAGTAAAATTAGGTTGTATGGGTTGATTTTTTGAATCCTACACAGAGAACTTCCATGTAAATTATGTCAGATATTTATCTTTTGCTTTACAAGACAGTATGCATGGGAGTTGATCATGACATCTTTGATGAAGATGATTTTTGACCAGCAAATACCTGTGACAAAGTTGGACATCAAACCATAAACTGTAGTCATCATGACAACAATATACCTTGAGTTCCTGGCCTAAAAACATTTAAGTAATCATATAATACATTGTCAATGATGTTGATGTTGACAGAAAATTGTAATTAGAAGCCTGAGAACTCCTTTATGTTCAACTACCACACACTGATCAATGTACATTGTCACAGACCCAGCTTAATTTTGTATGACTCTACATTCACATTGTGAGGTTCACTTTAGTGCTACATGCTCATCTCAACATTCTAATTAAACAGCAGAATAACTTTGTTATAATATGCTTCACAATGGCATTGGATGACAAAGTGTTGAATATATAATTAATCATTATTGAAATCTAATGTATCATTACATTATAAGATTTACCTTCTAATGCATCATTGTAAGACTTACCTTCTTCAATGTATAAAGGTTTCTTTAAATAATAAACAGCTTGCATCCAGTGATCCCTCCACTAAAGAAATAAAAAAAAAGTACAAACTAAAGGAACGGTATACATCAATTAGCATGCTTCCATTGTGAAATGGATGCATTTCAGAGGTTGCTAAGCATGAAAGCATTTAGTGGTGCACTATCAAGATGGTTGATAGCCAATCAGAGCATGCCCGATAATGTTGCTAGATGTGATAAACTAAAATTGTATCCTATCAATTCAACAATCAAATATTATTGAAATCAGAACCAACAAAGCAACAGTAAGTATTATTAAAATATCTGCTGCATTGTCCCATTGACATGATGTTAAGCTGCACTAGTTTGTGTTCATGTTACATGCTGCCATACAAAAAAACATCTATTGCAATGCCAAGATGTTTGTTGCTGTGGGAAATTGTTGAATATGTAAACTGTCAATGCAGTAAGGCTTTGTTAAACAAGGCAATATTCCATAACACCCCCTCAGTCTGCAAATTGGAATGCAATGTTGCAATCTGCAGAAAAAGTTGAATGAACTTAAATCTATTTCCTGCAACATTGTAAAGCAAGTTGCAGCATGTAACATCCTACAACCTGCAATGCAATCATACAATCATGTTGCAAATTGCCAGTCAGAGTGCAGTGAAAACTGACTTGCCTTGTTTTATTGAATACCAAGGAGGCTGGAGTTGTATTGAGATGTGAAGAAAATTGTGAGTGCCAGACATCTTACCAGCAACTTGCAATGCTCTGCTTTTGTCAGTACTGCATTATTGCAAGTTGCAAAAAAATTGCCTTAACTTTCCTTAAACTGTTCCCTCTGCATATACATACCTGACATTTATCCCCTTCAGGGTGTGCCCACTTAGGTGCTGTCTCCAGGGTTATTTTACCCTCTAAATCCATATCTAATGACCACCACATGACAACACCATGAGCAAGACCTGATTGAGTTGCCTTGGTAACTATACAGTACTCTGCTTCCTTAGCTTCATCATCTTTGCCATCAGGAATGGAGTATTTATTGGGACAGTTTGATTTTAGTGAATTCTGACAAAAGTCAAATCTGAAATATCAAATTTATCAATGAGTTGATCAGAGGTTGACAAATTTGCCCTCAGGATCTACAGTAATTAAGACATTTGCTGTCAAACCTTTTCACTTACCGTAACACTGGACATGGTTTAGAGAGAAGCTGGATTTCATCACCGTTCAATTCATCAACATGGAGATCAAAACCACAAGCTGTGCCTAAGCATTCTTTCATTTTATTGGGTAACTTTACATCTAGATGTTCTGATATCTGTAATTAATCAGTATATTGAATACTGTAATCAATCTTTACAAATCACTACTCAACAATAATTAAAATTTACCAACATCTACCAGTAACCTACTGACACCCTACTACCTACTGACTACATCAGCCACTTACTGACACCTTAACAACCACTTATTGACATCTTATATACTGACGGTACCATACTGACACCTACCAACCACTTCTGACACCTTTCCAATTACTTACTGACACCTTACCTACCACTTGCACGTTAGCAACTACTTGCTGACACCTTAGGCCCAGTTTAGACGTCGAACTTTTGCCGCGTCGAATCTAATAGTTGCATTTTGTAGATGAGAAGTGTGGCTTCTGAACCAAATGAATTTGACAAATTTGATTCAAACTGAATTTTTCAATTTAACAATTAATCAAATCTGTCAAATACAATAGGTTCAGACGCCATACTTCTCACCTATAAAATGCAACTATTAGATTCGACACGGCAATAGTTCTACGTCTGAACTTGGCCTTACTTACTTAAACCTTACAAACCTCTGACACCTTACCAGATGACCACTTACTGACACCTTACCAATCTGCAGAGTGGCATTAGCAAGTGTATTTGTAGATGGTCTTGCTATTCTCACCTAGCAGTTGCTCTTGACTGTTCTCTGCCTGCCTGCCCTCACTCCCTGAGACTGGAGCCAGGTCTCTCCCGTTCTCATACTGAACACATTGGGACCACTGATAATAGATAACTACTAACCCCCAACCAACAACCTATTGACGCTCTACCAACAACTGTTGCACACCATACATGTACCAACAAACTACTGGTTGACACCCTGTTGCACACCATACCAGCAAACTACTGGTTGACACCCTACCAACAACCTACTGACACCCTACCAACAGCTTACTGACACCGCACCAACAACCTATTGATACCCTACCAACAACCTTGAACCGTTGCACACCATACCAACAAACTACTGGTTGACACCCTACCAACAACCTACCAGTTGACAACCTACCAACCTCATGACACCCTACCAACAACCTACTGATACCCTACCAACAACCTACTGACACCCTACCAACAACCTATTGACACCCTACCAACAACCTACTGACAACCTACCAACCTCATGACACCCTACAAACAACCTATTGACACCCTACCAATGACCTACTGACACCCTACCAACAACCTATTGACACCCTACCAACAACCTACTGACACCCTACCAACAACCTACTGACACCCTACCAACAACTCACTGGTAGATACCCTTCAAAAAGGTATTGAAAGCTGTCCAATATTGTTTGCATCATCAAGGCATGTATAGTATACATACATACATGTATGGTGTTAGTCTGACTTCATACCTGTGTAGGGTCTAGCTGGTGCATGTCCCATAGTGCTTTGGAGGTAAAGACCTGTGCATATATTGTACCAGCAGCAGGAACACAGACAAAACCAGGCTGAAATGTTGGTCACAATTATCAACATATCAATCTTGCAAACATATGTCACAACAAGTCTTTCCATTCTCCTTTGTCACGTTTTTCTTTTTTATTTGTTCCTTAGTTCTTAACTACCGTCTCTTCTCTTTTTTCCCTCCCTCCCTCCCTTTCTATTTTTATGTTCATCTCCTTTTTTCAGAGTGCCAAGATTTTGGCTGCATGAAGGTAACTGTTGATGTGACTAGTTTAATGATAATGTGTAGTTCCAGAAAATATTCATACTCCCACCACAGAGGGAATCAGAATTTCTGGAGGAGAGGGGGGCCAGAGAAAGAACAAAATTACTGACAGAAGTTTATACGGAAGAAAATTAGAAGTTCCAGAGGATGGGGGATCATTGTAAATTTCCTCCATGGTGGGGTATGGATATTTCCTGTAATACCATGATCACCTCGGGATCTATTGTTTTTGGAGGGACGTTTAATCACTAACATCACTCATGAATAGAAAGAGGGAAAATTAGTTCTAATATTCCCTCATTAATTATGAATGAGGAATGATTAGAACTAATCGTCCCTCATCCATAATTAATCAGGGACGATTAGAACTAATCGTCCCTCATGTTATTCATGAGTGGTTGTCCCTCATTTAACACAATCATCGGGACAACTTTGCACGCTGTCCCGAAATTCTGTAACTTTCTAACGCACTGATACCTCTTACCACTGCACACTCTTACGCGTGTGGGATCTATGCATTCTATTTTGTGCATGAGCATAACGAAGCAAAGAAAGCATTATGAAAAACAATTTAGCTTTCGAATTGATTAACAACCTATAAATACTTGTTCATTGTAAGTATATAAAAAAGAAATCTATTTTCGAAAGTCCCCAGAGAACAGGGTTACGCACAATTGGTAAAAGAATTGTATAATATTTTCAAGTTTTAGATGAACAAACAGCGAAGTATATTTTCGTTTATTTCCTCGGACTTCTTCGGTCCATATTAGTGATTAAATGTCCCCTCAGCCTCGGGACTTCCACTAAACTTCCCTCGGCTTCGGGGACATTTAATCACTAATATCCCTCAGGGTCATGGTATTACTTATAAGAACTGCACAATACTGGGGATATTGTTTAGTGAATGACAAAACAAAAGTGATTTTCATTGAGCATCTGAGTTCATTCATCAGTTGTTAAATATAAAGTACCTCTAGAAGTCTTTTGCATGCATCTCTAAGGGTTGGTAATGCCCCTTCTCCTATCAACTCTGTATCCCAGAGTTCTGTCACAAGCAGAGTGGCTCTAGAGCTCATATCACAATCTACTGAAAAACAATGTTACTTACATTCACTTACACATGATTTGATTCAAAGTATTTTACACCAGGCTCAGGTTGCATGAGGGCTGGATAGTACTATCTATTGGCTAAATCTTTATGGCATTATCCAATACATTTATCCACTGCATAAGGATTTAACCAGCATATACATGTAGAACTATCCACCTTTCATGTGCAACTGGTGCAACATAAAACCCTCATCAAGCAAATATACATATTCAATTGAAGAATTAGAAAACATGTGTGCATGCAGGTGATTGATCAGAACATGAGAGAAGTGTTAAGAGAAGCATAAGGCATAGCTGAATATGCTTCCCAACACTTCTCTGATTATAGTGCTTGATTAATTGCCAAGTGCTATAAATCTGCACACAGCACAGTGAGCAGGTTTTCTATTTCTTTTATAGAATATACATTATATGTTTTGGAGGGTATTCAGTATTTATTTACACTGATCAAAAATTCGAAAAGTGGACACACATGGTGTGTGCATTAATTTAGAGTTTGCAGTATACGCATACAGGTATCCTGGCCAATGACCGTCATGAGTGTGTTATATGATGGTAATTTTACAAAACAATACAATGCAGACATGCAGATATAATTACATCTTTGTGTAATTGGATTGACAGTTTAAAGCCTTTCAATGTAGTATACTTAATAGGGTGTTTTCCATTTAGTGGAACCAACCGGCCAGAACAGCCAGTTCTTAAATGGTACATGTCAATTCCTAGCTCTGGCTGGAATCAGTCCTAAGAAATCAGGCCATTCTGGCCAGTTGGTTATTTTAGTGGAACCATGCAACCAGCCAGAATGGCCTGATTTCTTACAACTGATTCCAGCCAGAGCTAGGATGGAAATTTATGGAAAACACTCTTAATTTCATGTCTGCTGCATGCTTTAGCAATTAATTAATCATGGTCTAGACTAAACAGAATGATTTGTGATAGCATTTATGAACCTTGTCCAACTGTTAGATCTGTAGACCTCTTGGCAACCACTTTAATTCTATCATCCAAATGATTTGCTTGGATTATATTTGGTGCCATATTTGCAACTGGTTTGAATGCCTGAAGATAAAATTCAAACTGAGAATTATGTACAATAACACAGGAATCACTAATTAAAAGTGTTAGCTAAAATATTGAGTTGGTAAGTTGCTGATTGTGTATTTGTAATAATTATTTAATGTAAAATACTGTTAGTAATAATTTTACAGAATCATGCAGTATAGAGACTAGAGGTTTCTCAGGAGACTATTCCAAGTTGTCAATGCAACCCCTGTGAGTAAAACCTCTGACAAATGTACAAACCTCACATGCAGTGGCATAATCAGCTCCACTTTTGACTGCCATCATTGCCAGCAGCCCTGATCCAGTTCCAATGTCCAACATGTGAAGTTTCTTACCAGATGACTTGAGCTTTTCCACTGCTTCCTTTGTGGCAATGTAGTATTTGTGGTTCTACATAAGAATGAAAATACTGGTATCAGGACCACTGCAATCCTGGGTAAAACCCTTAGGACTTTTTTGGCATATTAGAATATTCTGTTTTGAGTTACTTGGTGCACTCCCTACCCCTCCCCCCTTCCCATACAATGTTGCTAAGGGATTGCAAACACAATGGCAACATTTTGGGCTCGACATTAGAAAGGGCATAGGGGATCAGGTGATATATTCCTTGAGAAATGTTGTATTCTTTCAGCAATCCTAAAGGATTACATTAGAAACAGAGAAAGTCCCAAGAGGTTTTGTCCAAGATTGTGGTTCCCAGGTTACAAGCAAAGAGCAGATTTTCTGGTTTTATCCATGACCAACAGAAATGCAATACAAGAATGGTTGACTTAGCATCTTGAATAGACAGGACTTCACTGATTAAAATGGGGCAACTAGCTGTGACAGACTGAAAGATATTTTAAAATTTGTCTTTACCTACCCTTTCATCATCATGCAGCATGTCAGCAAAGGCTGATCTAGAACAATGAACATAATGCACCAATCAATGTTAAATCTGAGGTAATGACCACAGAGGGGAGGGGCTGTGGTAGTACTAATTTAGCCCAACCACTTTTTCCCATACTAGTCTCTTATATTGCCCCACCACTTTTATGGTGCTCCATGGTCCCTGTGAGGGGGGTAGACATAGGAATGAGGGGCATTTGACTGTTATATACCCTGCAGGAATTTGACTGCATTTTTGAAAAATGTTAGCAGTAAATAATATATGCCTAATTACACAAACACTGACCAATTCAAAATCATCCAAACTAGAATTTGCATGCAAAACTAAGATGGAAATGTCTCCTTGGTACATTAGTAATAAATAGATTTTCATATGTTTTCTCTATGGATTTGCTACATTATTAATATTATTATATGGCTATGATAGTACGCGCGCTCTGATTGGCTGATTTCCGGTCTGATATTTTCCCATCTCGGACCGTTTCCATGGCAATCGGTCTGATATCGGAAGTTCGCTTGATTTTTGTCGATACAGCGAGGAAAATAGCCATATAATAAACAATTTATTAACCGAGCTTGCTCGGTCTGTACGGGAAAATATCAGACCTCGGTCTTTTTTGTACGGACCTCGCCTACGGCTCGGTCCGTACTGTCAAGACCTCGGTCTGATATTTTCCCGTACAGACCTCGCGCTCGGTTAATAACCCTTTAATATTTGGAATACCAAGAATTTGTCTGAGTCACTGTTTGAAATGTCCACGTACATGTACTTCATTGAAATCATCTAATCAACAACTTTCCCAATGTTCATTTCGGTCTCAGTTTTTGAAGGGTCTCATGCAGTTTTTTTCGGTCTCATCTTTTGAAGGGTCAATGTTTGTATATACAACAACAACAACAAAAACAATATTATATTTCCCTTCTAACTGCTTTTGTACGTAATTAGTTTGATTTTTGAGCTTTTTCCTCACTCTTTTTGCGAAGCTACAAAGCATCATTTTCATCACATCTCAGTTCAAGACCACACTTTCAAAGATCATATTTTGGGAGATAAAAAAGTCAAATAAGCTTATGATAGTTGGGAGTTTTAGTATAATGTCAGATACCAAAGAATTGATTTCTATGTCATATGAAACCTTGATAATTCTTTACTGAGGGAAAAAAAGCATTTTTAATGTCATTTTCTAGCATTTTGGAATTGAAGGCTTGTCGCTACGTATGCAGGGCGCACGAAAAGTATTTTTTTGTGCACAAATGAAATATTTGAATTTTTTTCGTAATGTACAAGAATATTTGGATCGTTCTCTTCCATTTTACTTCCTGTAAAGTCATTTTTTACTATAAAACATTAAAGTATTGAAATCGTAATTAGAAACTCTGGCTCCACAAACAAATAGCTGTCACTTTTTAGCTTGGCGAAAAACAGCAACAGAAGTTAAAAAATCAAAATAATTATGCTTAAAAGAAGTTTAAAGGAAAGGAAATAAGTTGTATTTGAAACACTTTCAGTCTTAATGAAAAATCACGATGTTCTCACCTGTTGTCATTTTGCCGCTCGATTCGCTTGAATGAACATTTGGGGAGTGGACTTATTAAATTTTTCCAAAAATCGTCGCTAATTTTACTGGAAAGGTCTTCTAATTTATGTCCTTTGAGAGCATAAATTTATGTTTTCTGTTACAAGGGACATAAATTTATGTCCTTTGTGTGAGAGCATAAATTTATGTTTTCTGTTACAAGGGACATAAATTTATGTCCTTTGTACCAGAGCATAAATTTATGTTTTCTCTTACAAGGGACATAAATTTATGTCCTTTGTGTGAGAGCATAAATTTATGTTTTCTGTTAGAAGGGACATAAATTTATGTCCTTTGTACCAGAGCATAAATTTATGTTTTCTCTTACAAGGGACATAAATTTATGTCCTTTGTGTGAGAGCATAAATTTATGTTTTCTCTTACAAGGGACATAAATTTATGTCCTTTGTGTGAGAGCATAAATTTATGTTTTCTCTTACAAGGGACATAAATTTATGTCCTTTGTGTGAGAGCATAAATTTATGTTTTCTCTTACAAGGGACATAAATTTATGTCCTTTGTACCAGAGCATAAATTTATGTTTTCTCTTACAAGGGACATAAATTTATGTCCTTTGTGTGAGAGCATAAATTTATGTTTTCTGTTACAAGGGACATAAATTTATGTCTCTTTCCACCATCGCTTCTCATGTTTTAATTCATATTCAAACACAAATTTTCCATATAGCCATTACCGATGAGATTCCAAAGTTTAATGGTTCAATTTCCAATCATCAGTGATCCTTTTTGTAATAGTTTGTCAGAAATGTTATAGAAAAGCAAATTTGGTGTCATTTATATAGAACAGTCTATGAACATTGTCAGCAAATCTGTAATATATGTTAACCAACTTAATGTAGTAATAAACAGCAGTTATAAAAGTGTATGGTTTGTACAATTTTATTATCTTATTCCTGTGTGGTAGTGCAAGTATTAGGGTTTGTACAAAAAGGGTATTATTATTTTTTTCCAAAAAGTACCATAAATATCCAGGGAATGTTGTTTGGCCAATATGGAGCAATTTATGTGAATTGCATTTCATTTTTAGACCTTTTGGGACAAAATTAATAAAAATCGAAAAAGTGCAAAAGTGCATATATTACTTTTCACTTGTTTATAGCATATTTTCTCAAATTTTGTAAGTGACATTCTATTCTTTCTAAATGATTCCAGGAAGAATTGTACAGGATCGGAAATCTCACTGCAGCTTCAGTACAAAATTTGTTACTAACTTAAGCTTAACTTACTAGTATGTGTCGTGTAAAACATATTTGATTTAACGATATTACATCCAATTTTAGGACACTTTCACAAACCTTGCTATTTCATCTCTAAGGTCATAGTCCTCGTCTTCTTCTACCCATTCCATTTTTCCCGTAGTTGGAGAAAATTGTTGTGAATACATCTTGTCAAATTTTCAAACACGTGCACTTAGGCACTTTGAGGTCAGCGGAATCATTAACAAAGATAGATATGAAGGCTATATTTGATTGGTTACTTATGAAATAAACCAATCATCAATCTCGTTATATCGTCGAACACAATTCCAAACATTTGTTATGAAATTGGCCTCGGAATAATTCGAATTCAAGCAAACTTGTCACAAGGAACGATTTTATTGAACTTCCATACAAACCATTAATATTTCGAACATGATCACAGTCAGACTTCTTCAACTGTCATAGATTTGAACAGCGTTTGGGCTTCCTGTGCATTTGCGTTACAAGGACTCGGAAAAGAGTAAACTTGCACAATATATTTTGTAGGTAGAGTTCGGCGGGTAGAGTGTCAAAGTTCTTCAGTATTCTACGATTCAACTAATATGAGTAGTTTACTAGAGACATGCAAAGCTAATTTGCAATCTTATGAGCAATCAGGATGGGAGAAAGTATTTACAATTAAGCCATTATCTTTTACACCGAAAAGTTCTGCAGCCGTGTTGATACCAATATTTGTCAAGAATGATAAACTTCACGTACTTCTAACTCGTCGATCGCACAATGTCAGAACTCACAAAGGACAAGTAAGCTTTCCTGGAGGTAAGAGAGAGCAGCAAGATTCGAATTTTGTAGAAACAGCTTTGCGGGAAGCTTCGGAAGAGGTGGGAATTTGCTCTGAAGATGTTGAAGTCATTTCGTCTAACTGGGAACCTGAGTTAGTTGGGAGAGATCTTGCCAGTTATATTTTGGTTTATCCAGCAGTTGGCGTCCTTAGACAAGGATTTACAGTTGTCGCTGATAATAAAGAAGTAGATGAGGTTTTTGATGTTCCTTTGGAGATTTTTCTCGAGGATGAAACACATCGAGAAGCTCCTTTCAACCGTGGTGGCGTGACATACATTATACATAATTTTGAATACTGCAATGAGCAGACGAAAACTAACTATCACATTTGGGGTCTAACTGGTGGACTTTGTTTAAAGGCTGCTGTCATTGCCTTCAAACGGCTACCATCATTTGAACTCAAGTCAAAAAATGAGCAGATGGCCTTTGAAGGCTTTGTGCTCAACAAGCCTATCAAGCCACAGCTAGAATGTAGGTTATAATAATAGAGTAGATTTCGTATGACTGTGAAAACGGACTGCACTGTCACGACACAGTTACGGCAGGAATTTTGAATGTTTTTATTGACAACACGGCACTGACACGATCACGGCACAGCGCGGTCTGTCTCACACTCATACAAAATCTGCTCTAAAGCCTGGTTTTCACAATGACATAAGGATAAGCATAGACACAATATGAGCAAATGAAAATGCCCCCCCAGAAAACATAAGCAACAACATATGCATGTGCAAAATGAACAAATACCTTTTTTTTGGTCCCATGCCTACTTGAAACACTTCATTATGCTTAAGCTTGCACATGTTCTCACTTGACACACATGTAGACACAAGCACAAGCATAAGCACCCATTCTGACTTGATATAAGCATGAATCAAGTATCAGATCAAAAATTTCTGTTCTGCTTGTGCTTATGCTTATGTTTTAGGTATTCTCACCTCTGTTATGCTTGTGCTTAAGTTGCTAGTGAAAACCAGGCTTAAATGGCAGTGCAATATTGTTACATTAAAACTTGACTAAAGTATGTAGCATACACAGTCTAGCTGGAGTAACTCGGGTACTAAAGGAGATGTAGTCTCCCTCGCAGCTGCTACCAGTGTCATCACGCAATGCTTTCTCCCCTAAGTACCTACTTAGGGGAAAAAGCATTGCATGACGACACTGATAGTGGCTGCGAGGGAGACTAAGGGAGATGGGAAGGGGAAGGAAGGGAAAGCAGTGCCTTCGTGCTGTAAAACCTCATTATGCCCCATGTTTAATTGTCTACATTGCAAAAAATACATGCAACTACTGGAGACACACCACTTATCGAGCTGGCAGGCTCCAAAAGAAAATAACCCAAAAGTCTGTAGTTTACTGTTGAAATTTAGAAACTCTATGTTATCTTCAGTGTTGACTTATTCAAACATTGCTTTGTGGACAATTTCTGTAACAAACGTTTGAAATTATTTTGAATTGTTATTCCTAACAAACTTCACTGTAACTTATCAACTATCTCATGGAGATTGCTTAATTGCATGTAATACAAAAGAAGCAATTGATTGCCAGTCATTTGACCAATGGGAATTTTATATCTGGAATTTGGATGTAAAATATGTGGAGTGTGGGGTTTTGTAGTTGCAGGTGCTACTTCTTCTTCATCCCCCTCCGTAGTAGCACTTGGACCTTTAGCAACAACTTTTTAGATGATGGTGACTCTGTGTAAGAAAGAGACTGGGCCAAGATTCATGTTATCCTCACCAAAACCTAAATTTCAATTGAAATATCCAAAAAGGCTGAGACTTATGGGGGACTCAGCTAGGCCATAGACACCCAGAATCCTTGATGATATGCATGTCTTTGACAGTGTTATTTGCACTGCAAATCTATTTTGACCAACTCAAGCATGTTAAGGCCTGGGTCTATGGAGGACTCTTGTCAAAACACGTGACTTTCAGTTTGCTGAACTTGCAGTGAAGTGCTCAAAGAAGATTCAACTTTGTATTTGGGAAGAAATTTGTTCATTATGCAAGTCAATGCAGTACAACTTGTTAAGGGTATAAACAAAGATTTGAGTTTTAGAAATTAAAAGGTATTTCTGAATATAACATTAAAACATTTACAATAATATTTTATACAGAAGATAATAAATTTAATCACTCAGTCACAATGGTAAAATACCTATTAAACAATGGATTTTTTAAGATATTAAGTATCAAAGAAATTGTTACAATGCCTGTCTGTATATACTATATTTATAATGGTGATAAAACGTTTTTTATGATATTAAGCATCTGTACACAAAAATTCAGATGTTTTTTTCTCTGCTTAAAATTCCATATAAGAAATAAAATATACAGAAAAATCCAATGACTTTATCTTTCTGTACAAGTCAAGTACTTTGAATAGCTCAAATTAGACTGCTTTGCCGTCACAACTAGTGTTAATGAAGAGGAGAACGTTTGTTATCCACTTGTTCCGTCAGGTCGCGTACTTTGTGGGCCCAGTATTCACTGCTCTGTTGAAGTTGTATGGAAAGCTTGAAAATAAATTTCAACAATTAGTCCAGTTTATATACAGGTTACGCAGGGGAAAGGCTTGTTGATAGCATCACGTGAAATTTCACCTAAAATATTTCATAATTTTCCATGTTGAGAATATCTTACTCATTCCCTAAAGTTCATGTAAAGTTAGATATCACCTCAACACTCGGAAAGCCGTATCTCATTGCGGCCATGTAATATCCACTATTTTATAGATAGTAGATAAGCCAAATTAGTTTTGGGTTTTGTATTTCTGCTTTAGAGTCTGAATATCAAATGCGCCGAATAACGATTTTAGGGAGACGTAAAGCAGATACAAATGGCGCTGAGGCAACAAGTTGGGTGATGGTGTCAAAGTGCGCCTTTTCCTTTAACGTTCGTAAATGACTCGAGAGCGGAGCCAAGCTCTATGGTTACCCGTTTAGGAAGGCAAGATCGAGTCTGAAACGCAGCAGTTATTGCCTTTTCTTTGTTACACAGTGCACTTCAGTTTGTGTGCAATTTGAAAGCAGAACTCGATTTATTTTCGAGTGCGATGTTGCGCGCAATGACTTACATGGGTGAATATGTAGTGTGCAAATAACGGTCGTAACGTTGCACTTTCTTGCACGGAAAGTTGTAGCTCATGTCCGAGTCTTACCTTCTTGTGATATTGCAATTTAACATTTAAGTCGGTGTTGGTGCTAACGTGATTACAGTGTACAGAGGAAAGTAAGACAATAAACCCAAAGCGTGATGACATTTTGACCTTAAGCTTAAAATCGCATAGAAAATGAAAATACCGCGTGCATCTACAAACACCCGAAAACTTTATCATTGGGTAAGTTAACGAGCCTGTAAAGTTATCGGGTCTTTTGAGAAATGACCCCAAGTACTGTTCCAGGAGTTGCACTGATAAAAAACGTAGCCTATCTTTACCTCTCCCACTCGCTGTATCCAGTAAGACTTGTCAAGAACTTGTGGATCTGTCACACCAGCTTTTTCAATTTCCTTCTTCATAACGGATCGTATCTGTAAAAATTGCATCAGAATAAATAGACGGCCTTGGTCGTCTAATGGTTTATAGTAGCGATACGGAGATTGAGAAATTGATACATTTACCCAAACTCTTATTGAATAGAAATAAATACCTTTTCTTTGTGGATGGGTTTGGATCTGAAAGGAAAGAAACAAAATGTTCAGTTACAATCGAAGAAAAGCCACATTTCCGCAATCAGGAACCCCACCCAGTCAACCGATAAAACAGCACACACTAGATAAAACACGTACTACTTACATAGGAGTTGAATAGTCAGGTTGAAGACCACTTGTGTAGTTGTCACTAGTCTGTAAGGTAGAAACAGGTAATAAGCATCTTCATTTGTACCTTGAGCGTTTTAAGTCGCGGGCAAATGTTGTGACGTTGAGTATTGCCGTGGCTCAGCATTTTGATGGACGTTAATGTCTTAAAGCGGTTTTCACATAAAATTAATGGGAAACAATACGGTCACCGCTCGGTACGGTTACCGCTCGGTACGGTTACGGCAGAATGTTTTTATAGACATTACGACGGACCATACCGTTTTCCGCTCATATGAAAACTGCTCTATAAAACGTCTAGACACGGCACGGACGTTTTTACAGTCAAACGAATAAATAAGTAAAATGAAATTGATCTCAAACACGCTGATTCTGCGTTTTACGTTTTTTCATTATAATGAAAGACCACGTAGCACTGATAGAATGAAGATGAGAAGCAGAGGAGAAAAGCCCTGCTTTGTTAGGGCAAAAGACTATAGGGTCACCGCTCAAAAGTTTCCTCGGTGGGATTTCTCTTCTAACACTGCACCTTTCATTCAATCTTCGTCCCCGTTTTCATTATAGTTCGACAAGTGTCTGTACTTACAATAAGATCTGTGTCACGGTGTGGGATGTCCGTGTAACGATGAGTCTCCATCTGTGCCTTTAACGCCGAGATGGTTTGATCACGTGAATCTACTTGTAACTGAAGACTCTGCAAAAACAGAATCGATCAGTCGTCGTCAAATGGTAATTCAAGAATACTGGAGAACAAGGACCCATTGATTGATCGTTATTTTAAAGTGATGTACAATGGATGATTCCCCGGGGGGGGGGGGGGGGGGGAGTACTCCTTCCAGTTTTGGGTAGGGATGTACCGCTGAGCCCCTCGAACCCTGACCCTGTTCCAGAGCAAAATTTCCAAAATTGATACCCTGTTCCAGAGTAAATGCCTGTCTCATTTCATTGCTTTCGGTCAAGTTGACGTGTCGTTAACCCCTTTCAGCACGGCCTTTTAGACGAACGTTATTAAATAGATACCCTGTTCCAGAGAGTAATTACGATTTTTATATACCCTGTTCCAGAGTAAAATCGCTGACAACCCTACCCTGTTTGGCGGCACGTACCCATGTAGCGAATATAGGGGAGTACCCCCCCCCCCCCGATGATTCATTTTTACTGATTTATTATTCACCAAATCGACCCTTAACATTAATACAGACGTGCCTCAGCAAATAAATGTTGTGTCATTTGTATTTCGACAATGCTCCCCTTCACAAAGACAATCTTGCAGTTACCATAGTGACATACCTTTCTCATTGCTGATTCTCTGTCTAGTAAGTGTCGCTGTCTAAGATTTTCCTTGTTGAGAGAATTCAACTGGAAAAGAATGAACATGGTATAAAACAACTCTCCTCAGTCTAGTAACTAAATGATTGGTAGATTTAAAGTCCGTTTACATGTAGGCAGGGAAAATAGCCTAGAACAGTTTTCGTATTATTGCAAAAACAGCAAAGTCATGACATACACGTTCACGGTAGGAATTTCGAATATTTTTCCGTAGACGTTTAATACTTTTATGAAATCTGCTCTATTTTCACGTAAGGCGAAGGGGGATTAGGGCGCTGTTGTACCTGTTGGTTAAGTTGTTGTATCGTTTCTACGTTTGTCTTTAATCTGTTATGAAGGTCTTCAATGGTTTGTGCTCTGTTTACTGCCTCAGCGTCATGCTCATTTCTGAAAAACAGATTGAACAGGTACTGACCGTTAGTACTGAGATACAACACCGGCCATGTATATAAATGACAACAACGTATGTAACAACAACAACAACAACAACAACAAACACAACTACAAAAACGTATAGTAATACGGACGGATGAACATCTTAGTGTCAGATATCTTTACTCGGCACATTTTGTCCGTCTTTAATGCACTAGACACACAAATCATACAGACGTATTACCTCTCGACGCGCCATCAAACGTCTTTAGTGAAAAAAGATCCAATCACAAAAACAGTCAGTAAGTGTTTTGGAGTAGGATAAACGAAAAATGAAGCTTAACTGTTACACTGTCTCGCCAAAAATTATTCATATATAAGGTACCGGCAAATTTCGAAACGTTTCCTTGCAAACAAATTTGACATACATGGTTCTAAAAAGAAATCATAACTATACCACACAATAGAGACTATCTAAACGGAGAAATTCCCGAACCAGTTTTAATACTTACTCATAATTTGCCAGACGGTTACGAAGCTGATGAAGAAGAACTTGCTGCTGTGCAGAATGAGACTGCAAACTCTGAAACGACAAAAACAAATATTGTTATCTTGAAATCATTGCCAATAAAAAGAAATGTATCAGAAAAAAAGCAAATTAAAAAAGGATAGAATAAATTAATTCAATATTTAATTTTAATTTGTTTGTGTAGAAATTCAATATTCATTTTGTTCGCGGTTCGTAGAGGATATCGAGATTTGTCATCAAACTTACGTGAGAAAACGAAGGACAGAGTCCTTGACAATTTAAACAGGCGTAACTAAGTTGATGTTCAAAGCGAATATAACATGGACAGTCATGCAAAGGATTCGTGCATCCTCCTCGAAGTTTACCAAAATTATCGAGATTTGTCAGCGAGCCACATAAGGGTTCCTCGAAGCACAATAACACTGAACGATCGCCACTATGTTCTGAACCCATCACCTTCGCAAAAATATCGTTGAACAAGATTTTTAGTGCTTTAAATCGATAAAATTTCAAAATTTAGCGAGTTGGTGGCTCATGCTGTCAGGGGCTTTGATTTTATACAAATATAAAACAGAAACACCATTACAAAAGAAACTTTACAATGGAGTGTAAGTGATAAAACAATTGGGTTTTGTCTTGTCACAACAGGTGCAGCAAAACGACGCTTTTGGAAAATACAAGTTTTTTTCTCAATAGTTCCTCGTATCACGACAATTATATGGAGAAAAACGGCCTTTTCGCTTCAGTTGGAAAACTGTTTCAAATGGAGAATTAAGACAAGAAGGCTTGGAAAGAAAGAAAAGAGGAAAAACTGAAAAGTTTTGAGAACTTGCGTTTGAGTAATGGAGCGAGATAAACGAAAATTAATGCTGTTAATTAATAATAAACCTAATGGACAAAAGCTTACATTCTAATATAAATTTATTCAAGGAAGTTGGAAAATATATACAAAAGTCCCGTTAAGATCCTTAAACGCTACGGTTTGTCGATCTTAGACATACGACGCTGAAAACTGCCTCTATCTTGGTCGCTCACAAAAATTTGAAACGTTTATTGAGCTGTTTGACAACCGTGATGCTATGCGGTTGATAATATCTCCAGAGAGTGTGGAAACCTTATTATTTTGAGCAATTTAACTGTGGGTTGGAGTTTAGGGCTATCAGTACTGAACGAAACTGAATATCTAAGCCAATGAAAGCCAAGAGAGAGAATACTAGGCTTGATTGAATAAGGATTTTCCTGCCGTGAATCTATCAAACAACCTGAAATGCGTGTTGGTTAGCAAATATCTTTGTTTTTATTTAATATCGCAATGTTTTTCTTTTTCTTTTCTTTACTTTTCATTTTTTCTCCAAAATCGCCTTTTGAAAAGTATTTATAGAAATTACAACAACAACAACAACAACAAACAACAACTGGCAGCAGCAGCAACAACATCAACAGCAACAACAACGACAACGTCAAACTGCTATTGACGTACTCCCTGGTTAGTGATATTCATACCTTAAGTCGTTCACTCTCTAAACGTCTTTCCTCTGAAACAGAAAATAATGACAAAGGGCTATTGCCGTCAATTATATAATCATTACAAGTATCATGGATTTATTCAAAACTGTCATCGTCATTATCTAATATAAAGCATCCTTAAGCTAAACCAACCTAATTCAGCTTTCACTGACGAATTCTCTTTTTGCAGAGCATTGTTGGATTCGGTTAAATGCCTGAAATTAGTAAAATAGACCTCATATTTATTCCTTTTTTACAAGCTAGAAAATAAACGATTCTCACTCAATAGACGCTGAGAATCATGGTGGTGGGAGGGGGATAAAACAGCAACAGCACAAAGAAAATAGTGTGTGCATTAGAAAAGCGTTAACGTCCATCAAATGCAATAAGTATATTAGACACAAACAAGCTGTGACGTCATAATGAAATAGGGCAATTTAACATGTACAGTACTTACTCTTTGTCAGACTGAAGTCCAGATATTTGCATGCTTTGCTCTCTACAAAAATACAGATAAATATTAAGATTCATGTCAGAAATATTCATTGAACACATGCAGTGATTTAGCGTACTTACAGCGAGAATCTTTGCATCGCGACTCGTATGTTTTTACGTCGGTTAGATTTTTGTGATTTGTCCATCTTCCTTGAGACCGAAGCTAATGCGAATCCGTGCGAATCATTGTATAGTTAATTTGAATTAGCTCCGCCCCCAAGGATAATCGGAAAATACAAAAATTTAACAGAAGTCGAAATTGGTATTCGGTATTTAACTGAGTACGTAAAACAATGCATTGCTGTAGCAAACTTGTCTAACGATTCAATGAATAAGTCTATTGGAAGGTCTTACGAGTACGAATTTGATAATCCACTAAGGTAACTTTACTTATCAACTCACCTCAGCTTAGCAGCTAACTTTTCGTTGCCATGCCTACAAGGAACAACAAGATGACACACTCTATCATTCGTATCTTCTTTTATTCATTGAAATTCAGCAACTGACTATAATATATAATGAACTTAAAACAAATTCTTTGTTAGCTTACTTTTGTTCTTGTACCCAACTATTGACGTTCTCGACCACCATTTCACTTTCACGATGGAGTCGGTCGCCATTCGTACGGGCTTCTTCCAACGACACACGAAGAGTTTGGATCTAGAAGACAACGTTATAAATTAACATTCAAACGCAATAGCTGTGGCATACATTGGTGACATGAATGACGTCATGGCAACCATCTTAGTTGAACTTCAACAAATGAAGATTTCTTATTAGCAATTGCTCGAAATACGTTTGTTTTCATAGACTTTCCATACCATTCAACTTACTACAGTAGTATTTTGCATTCAAAAATGGAATCTAATTGATATTATATAATGTATAAGTTAGTCTATTTCAACCAATCAAAGCGCGTGTAAGATTTGGTAAAGTCATCCCCTGTGGGTCTGTACTTACATACGGCCTATAAGCCAATCAGAACGCGGCGCGTAATATACCAATCCTTATATATAGTATATGTATATTATGTGACAAATTAAACTGATATAGCGGCGTATTCTCCCTTTTTAGAGAAAAAGAAATATCACATTTATATTGCTAAAATCAAATGAAACAAACACTTTTAAAAGCCTTTTCCAAAGTGGTAAATTGCTTCTAAGTGTTGTGAAGTGAAAGTAAGCTGACAATATAATGGTCTACATTTAATGTGTAAGATTTTTACCTCTTCTAGACAAGCCTGGTGTTGCTTTCTTGTCAAAGTAAAATCTTGTTTCATTTTATCACTCTGAAACCAAGCAAAGACAATAAATACGGGCTCTCACGAGAACCATGTAAAACTCGTCCATATTGGAACACAAGTTAAAAGCAACATATCATCATCATCATCATCATCTTTTTCTTACCTCTTCGGCCATCAACCTGTGTTTTTCTTGTAGCGTTGCAAGATCAACTTTCAGCTCAACCATTTGTTCATCTCGTCTGCCAATATCTTGAGCTTGTCTGTGAAGTTTTTCTTGAGCGGTATTTAACTGGTTTTTAAGATCATCGACATTCCTGGCATAGTGTTGCACCTAGAAATACGTAAAATAAATAAATAAATAAATAAATAAATAAATAAATAAATAAATAAATAAATAAATAAATAAATAAATAAATAAATAAATAAATAAATAAATAAATAAATAAATAAATAAATAAATAAATAAATAAAAATGGACAGTAAAAAATAATAACTAAATAAACAATCTTTTCACAGCAGCATATCCATACAGTGGTTCTTCATCTGCACGCCCTCTACATTAAATATTTTACATACAACGCTCAACACACATGCTAATGTCAACAGAACTTTTACTCAAGGTTGCGTCCACATTTGAATTTTGATGGTAACTTCGCTTCAGATCTAACAGATTTTGAGGGTCACAATTCTTTACTTCACTTTTTAAGTGCGACCTCACAATAGAATTATTTTAAGAGTTGCCGGAGTTGCACAGGCAAATTATCGCGGCTTCGAAAGCTGCACACACTAGATAAATCTTACTTCCTTGTTATTAATTTATGGACGAAGGGTCAAGCATAATAAACAATGATTAATTAATATATATTAATAATATCTTTATATGTTTCTATTTTCTTGCCTCTCCGTCTGTTTGCTTATTTTTATCTTGATATCTTTTCAGTTCTGTTTTCACTTTTCTCAATTTATCTTCTAGAGCAGTTGTCTAAACGAACGAAACAGCAAAAAGATTATTAAACGAACAAACGAACGAACAAGCAAACGATCAAGTGAACAAATGAATAAACAAATAAACGAAAAAATGAATTAGTGAACGAACGAACGAATGAATGAACGAATGAACGAACAAGTGAACAAACGAATAAACGAACAAAACAAAATATATACGAAACAATGAGTAAACGATTGATTGAATGAATGAACGAATGAATTAGTGAGTGAAGAGACGAATGAATACATGAATGAATGAACCAACGTATGAATGAATGAACCAACGAACAAACGAATGAATAAACGAATGAATGAATAATGAATGAATGAATGAATAAATGAATAAATGAATAAATGAATAAATGAATAAATGAATAATGAATAATGGAATAAATGAATAAATGAATAAATGAATAAATGAATAAATGAATAAATGAATAAATGAATAAATGAATAAATGAATAAATGAATAAATGAATAAATGAATAAATGAATGAATAAATGAATAAATGAACGAACAAGGAAATCAACTAAGAGACATAGACTAACACTCATGATTAAGATACAAAATTTTCTGTACATGTCAAGATACGGAGAACTAATTCACGCAAGTGGTCCCCGTAAGAACAGTTAATTTTGCCAGCAATCGGAGACTCTATCGCTAGTCCGCCATCTTGAATTGACCGCTTTGTATTCTGGGACTGCTAATTCAATTAAACAAACCCGGAAAAAGAGTAGGACAAAGAACAAATCAAGAGCAAATCAAGAGTTTTCTTGGTTCGTAGTTCTTTTGGTTGGTGTTGTTAACTGAGTTAACACTCCCACGTCATTCAAGATGACGGACAGGCAGGCGATAGACTCTGGGATATCATCATTTTACATACATACCAATTTATCATACGGCAATGCTACGAAAATGCGACACACAACTTACTTGGTCTTGTAACGCCTGGTTTTGTTGTTTTGTAGTCACGAGTTCTGTTTTGCTATTCGCTAATTGTTTTGAGCGCTGTGTCAGCTGTGAAATAGAACGTTAAACGACTTTTGATATGAAACAACAACAACAACAACAACAACATGGAATGATTGAACTGACAGAAAGATAAAATTCGGTACACAGACAGACTAACAGCCAGGTAGAGTCATCTATACAACCAGTTATACAGCCAACCATGACAGACAGACAGACAGACAGACAGACAGACAGATAGACGACAGACAGACAGACACTGTACCTGTTCCATTGCCTCTTTGTGATTCCCATGAGCACATGAAAGTTGTACTTTTAAGTTTTGTAAATTCTTTTCAAGAGCGGAAATCTACAAAAACAAGCACTTACGATCAATAACCCTTTTATCAGTAGACATATAGTTCTTGTTTGTACGCCTATCCATCGTATAAATACCTGTGCAGTTGATGTTTTGTGGGTTTCCTGTGTTCTTTCGAGGTCAGTTTGCAGTTGCTGTAAAGTTTCCTCGTATCGACGAACCTGTAGTGAAAAAAGGCACCAATTGTATTTCATCATTTTGTTGAAGGAACTTTGTTTACTTTTATTCGTTGTTAGAAGTGTGATACCATTTTCTAGAGATGTGTTACGCATTTCTGGTTGCGTTTTGTTGTCCGACCAAACGTCAGAACAATAATTCGGCATCGACTGAACAGATGGCAAAACCTCAACCCAGGAACGGTTGTCATATCTCATTCAGATCGGATTACTCTAACTAGGAACGCCTAATCGCAGACTGGGAACACGAACAAATCCCCAAACAAAATTTCGGGCAGTGCTATAGCCTCTTGCAAGGCTATACTAACAACTACATTTTGTCTACAAAACTACCTTTCTAAACCTGCCTGAGATTTTGTTCCGATCGTCTCGCGATCTGCACATCTTTAAAGAAAATCAAAAACAGCCATTCTCTACAGTAGATACAGTAGAGATGCTTGGTACAAAATGCCTACCGTACAGAATGGCTGTGTTTGATAGTTTACGAAAAATTTATGTATTTCTATTTATTAAACAATGAAATAAATATAAATACATAACTTTTTATTCAATTAGTGTCCAATACCTTTCTTCTTGCGCACTTATTAGGGGACACTGTACACTAACACACATTACCCCTATATTCTAATCTATGCACACAACTCTCAGCTCACTAGTGCGAAGCAAACATATATTGTGACTAATTTAAATCTACCTATATCTGACTAACGTCTACATACACTGTTTCCCTGACGACCTACCTAGCTCCAAGCTGATTGGTTGCACTCTAGACCACGTGGGTTCAGTGTCAGTTACCTCGTTGGTATGATTTTTAATTTTTTTCTGTGCTGACGTCAAGTCTGTTCTTAAAAGTTTAATATCAGAATCACGAGCGGCGATCTAAACATAAAAAATAAAAGACAGTGAAAAGAGAGAGTAACTACAAGCAGCGAATTAAGAGGGGAGGGGAGGGAAGGCGAGGGAGGAACATCATGTAGACCATATATAGAAAATATAGCAGGGATGGAATTTAAGATCATGAAACAACAACAACAACAACAAACAACAAACAACAAACAACAACAACATACAAATACTACTACAACAACAACAACAGCAACAACAAACAACAACAACATACAACTACTACAATAACAACAACAACAACAACAACAACAACAACAACAACAGACAACAACATACAACTACGGCTACAACAACAACAACAACAACAACAACAACAGTTAAACACACGGTCGGGACTGCGGGTGGAGAGCTTGAGTGAATGACGAACAAGAAACCTAAATGTGTAGTATAGAATGAAGTTAGTTACAAACAGCAAAGCCAGTCGTCTAAAATCGCAAATGAACAAGAAATACAAACCTCGCTTGTAATGTTTTTATTCTTCTCTAGAACTCCACCTAATTCCTCGCGTATTTGGCCCATGGTCCATCTCCTTGTCGCGGACCTAGTGAAAATACAATCGAAATCAACTGAAGTGGCATATGGAAAGGTCCCTGACGGTTCCCTAAAGGTAAAGACTTGTTTCCATAACACAAACTGCCCTTGACCGGGAGAGGACTGGAATCAAACTACTACATTGTGGTACACTGTGGTACATTACAAATTTGATTAATATTCCAGTCATCTCCCGATTATATTACTATAAGGGCAGTTTGGGCTATGGAAACAACTCTCAATCTTTTCTCCCCCAACTAAGACTGGACGGACTGGATGAATCGTGTACAAATTTCATTCAGAGTGAAAAGTGTGAAGATGTTGGTCCAGGTTTATACTAGGACAAGATTTATTAGTCCGGAGTATCCTATGAGATGACGATTCGACTCGTCGGAGTAGCTATAGAGAGGTAATTTATCTTCTTCATTTTATAGGTATACTGATCGAATAATAGTCTATTACCCCTCTTAGATCTGCAATTTATATTGAAACAAGTTTTGCATCTGTGATAGATAATATATCTTAACGGAACAGTTCATCTCTGGTATGAATTGGATCCATTGTTGCACCTGTCTTCAGGTGTCCCCGATTAGCGTACCATTTGTGGTGCGCTAGAAGTTTTATAGTCTCCTTCGCAGCCGCGGCTGCGAAGGGACTAGAAGTTTTAGACACATTAATAAACTTGTTGATTGATAAAATGATAGAGTCGAGCAATACCGCGGAATCTAGTTTAGAAGGGAAGTCCGTGACGCGATGTGAGTGGATGCATGTACCTTTCAAGAACTGTTATTTTTTTCAAAACCTATCAATTTGTACATAAAGTGTGATACTCATATACTTACGTAAACCTTGAGTTCCTGGTTTTGTTGAATAAACTGAGTAATTTTGTTTTCTTGTTCTTCGATGACTCCCTGACACTGACGGATCTACAAATTAAGGAACATTATTCTCTTGGTATGAAACAGGACAAGTATCTAGTGGCAACAGTACTACGGTTTGTTGTAGCAGTGGCTAATTACTGTAAATTTTAACATCAACAGCGATAGGCAATGTTGTAAGCGTTGACGCTTTCTTTCTCAATAATTTCATTCGGCAACATATTCCATTCTTTAGCACTGAGCAAATCCAATGACAGTGGATTCTTCATCTGCTGGCACTCACACTCACTACCTCTATATTAAATATTTTACTTACAACACTCAACTCACTATGTTGATTTTTGCTGAAGGTAGGAAAAATCGAGGAACCCAGAGCAAAAACCATCGGCTTATGGCATGGTAGAGAAGCGAACACATCAAACAAACTTAGTTCACATATGATGCAGTGCCCGAGCTGGGACTCGAACCCAGACCACAGCGGATGAATGGCCAGTGCTCTCATCACTAGGTCCAACCATGCCACCTACAACAAGTATCACGTTCAAGACAGTTTTCCATCTCTAATAAGAATTCGGCTATTGACGTGGTAGGTGTTTGAACATATATTATAGCAGAGTGTCTTACGTGTCTTTGTGCGTCCTGCATTTGTTGTTTATACTGAGTGAGCTGCGAATCTTTCTCTTTTCCCACACGTGATAGATCTGAATACTTAAACAACAACACCTATATGAGTAACTGGTAGATCTCATTTCTAACAAGTACGTTCACTAAGGGCTTCAATTTTTGTTGATAATATATGAATTTGAACTATCATGTAATTAGACATGACCTTATTTCTGTTAACAAAGAATAACATTGATTTTATTTAATACAATTCGTTATTCCATATTTAACGGTTGAGTTAGACTTGCTCCAAGTCTCGCACGTTAATATTTTATCTGTTGCTTGGGCTTCCAAAAGTTAACGAAGGAGACTTGGAGCGAGTCTACGGTTGAGTTGAAACGTGGAACGTTTTGAGAAACGCCCAATGTTACTCTCGAAATTGTACTTCGAGCTTGCAAACATCTAAGTACTCTAAATGACATGTTTCTTTATTGAGCTTTTTTCTCTCTCCTTCGTATATTCAGATGAGTTTCAAAAAGTGCTTCCCCTAATAATTCCCTCTATAATTCCAAAATGGCAAATAGTTTTGGGAGTAGTTACCTCTTCTCTGACAACTTGCAATTCCTTCTGGGTAATTTCTAACTCTAGTTCGAGGTTCCGCGCTCTTTCTTCATACGCGTCGGCCTGGAAATAGGAAAAAAAACCATATAAAACCTACAGTTTATCTCCAAACGAACACTATGTCTAAGCCAATATTCCATGGGCAAACCTACGTAGCACTCAGTTGATGCAATATATTCATGTAATCTATTGTCTTTCTATCTATTGTTTTATGTGTTATTCGTTATATTTTAATGAATATATCACATCAACTGAGTGCTACGTAAGTTCTCTCAATATTCCATAGCCAGATTTCCAATTCTTTTTACCCCGCTCCGCTGCGGTAAAACAGAGTCCAGCGCATGCGCTACATGAACCAATCAGACACCGTAAAATTTTGGTGTGATCTGGTTGCACAGCTGTCGTTCAATATGGCTGCTGTTTACGAAGGGTTAGGCGAAAGTTTATCTGAATTAAATTAGCCATATGGGGCTCATTTTGAAAACGAATTCATCGAAGCAGTTACTGCGGTTTTCGGTATTCTGCGAACTCTGACCTTCAAACAGTCCGTCGGAATTTGGTTCTTCGCTTCCGCGCACCTCAACAAAACATCGAAAAATCAATACTAAAAGTTCCTAAAATCCTACCAAATGACCAAATATGATCTTTAGAGAGTATATATTAGCTATACTATAATTTTGGTATTAATAGTTCTTCGTATTAGTGATTTTTACTTTTGATTGACAGAAGCAGAAACGCAAATTAGCGGTTGGCATATGAAAGTCAGAGTTCGCAGAATACCGAAAACCGCAGTAAGTATGCCTTCACTTGTACGACGCACACGTTTTTACCCAAATTGGAGCAAATCCAAGCCCTGTATGACTTGTCAAAAGACCTTGTAACCAGGTCACACCAAATTTTATAATTCAGGTCCCACACAGTTCTTTGGGATTACAAACAGGTTTTGAACATTGGATATATTATTTTGCAATCGCGCATCTCTGAGTATACCTGGTTCAATTGGCTCATTTTCAATAACATATTGGCACCACCTATCTTCTTTTGTAAATAAATTACTGAGCTTTTGCCTTGTCGAATAAACTAATCGGCCGTGCTTTTGTGGTTTGTCCCTAAGCTGAATTTTGTGTTTCGTGACGTACATGCTGAGTTTGATCAATCTAAATTCTTGTTAGGAATGAAGAATTTCATACGCTCAGTTTATTGAAAACAAAATAATTGAATACATGAATTCCTCAACATTTTCATAAGTTAACTATTCACTGATCCATTTTGGTCAAGCTGCAAGTTCCTCAAGTGACTACTTGCATCAGTCCTTTGGTTGGTCAATGAACTTGAAAGTAGTAACATGATTGTCTCATGCAAATGTCCGATTACAGTTGTCCTATTACAGTCGACTGGAAGATACATTGCCGAAATACAACTTTCCGGCACGTCGTGAAATATAGAGCAGTCCTTCATGTATACATTGTCATAAACTGACACTTAATCAAAGCAACCAGACAGTAAGATCAGCTGAAACTCCTTTAATCTTCTTGTACTTCTTTGAACTTTGACTTTACACATATACTACTTTCTCAGAGTGCATGGTCTTACTACACTGTTTTCAAACTCGCCCGACTCTCTTATATATCCTTATGGTTCTAAAAATAACTCATTACTATATACAATCATGATACTAAATATAGATATTACATCATTCCAGAAATCTCTACAAATCTCTACTGGTACAATTAAGCAATGTTCTGGAAAATACTCAACTCAACAAACAATACATAAAGAATGTTCTAGAAGGTTCTTAGTTGATATGTGGTGGATTCTAGATTCATCACAATATACATGTATATATATTGTTACTTTTTTGATCATATAACTAAACACTTCATTTTCATCAACATTGTCAGTATCATTATCTATTTAGCGCTTTGTGATGATTAATGAACGCAACCCTTTTTTCAATACTCGTCCAACTCTTGGGCATCTGCACCCGCGAAATTGGCATCTCTTCTACGATTTTCAGAACGACATGGTATACAAAACCATTTTGTTAGCAAGGCTTTAATATTCTCTCTGTAAATGTCATTGAAGACAACATAAATAAAAAAATTGTAGGCAAAGGTCATTTGCATTATGAATCTTGCAGCGAATACACATTCCTTGGATTCCACAATATTTAGTAACTTTTGGAGTTGTTTTTCGAAAGCCAAAATATAAACAATGCTACAGAACAGCCAGCTAAAACAAAAGAGACCAATAAGAGCCACGGACAGTTTGAGAATTTTCCTGTTTTGCTGTTCTCTTCTTCTTCTAGCGACTTCATTTTGGTTTCCTGGTAATTTGTGACGACGAAGTTTGTAGACTATTCCAATGTAAAGAGACACAATAACCGGGATAGGAATGGCAGATTGTAGAGCGATAAGGACATATAAATGGACTTTGTGAGCAAACCAATCACGGTGTTGACATAATTTTACACCCTGAACATCAAAAAGACCAAGATAATCCAGACAAGGTGATACAATTAGGCCTGAAAAGATCCATATTCCTGGAATGATAACTTTTAATCGAGATCTGGTGAAGCCTCCCTTCAATGGGTGGGCCACAGCGAAGTATCGATCAATGGCGATGAAAACACAACTGTACATTGAAACAGCAGTTGAGGTGTCCGGCACAAAAACACTAAGTTTACACAAAGCAAGTCCAAATTCGTTGGATATAAACCATCTGCCATAAAAATTTTCCTCGACAATTATTTTCGGAACAAGAAAAAGTGTTGAAATGACATCACTGACAGCCATGTTGGCCACTAAGAAATTGGTGGTAGTTCTCAATCGATTATCTTTGTAGATTATCCATACGACGAGAAAGTTGCCGACGAGAGAGGCGAAGAAAAGAACACAGTACGCTATCGTCTTTGGGATTTTGTCACCTCCAAACCGATTGTTGGAGGCCAAGCTTTCATTTGAAAGAATTGCAGTTGCATTAAGATTGCTCATCAGTGATTGTTGATCAAAGTCTTTTATATTGCGTACTTTTAAGGGGCACGTTTATACTCTTTCAGTCGGCCAGCCTTTCAAGGATCAGTTCAGGACAACTCAATGAGGTTGATGCATGCGATGTGGTGACTTAGCTTGTTGTGGAGTTGTGGCACTAAATTCATCAAGAGTGTAAAGATCACTATTTTATATGAACTAATTAGTTTATTCTATTAAGTACCCAAAACGTGAACATCCATTTACCACAGGGTAATTTAGGAATTAATTACAATTTCTTTTCATGATTTCATTTTTAATTGCCTTTTGAGTTTTCATCGAACGCATCAATCTTGTTTAACTATTATACTCAGCTGTGTCTGACGACTGAAAGTCTTTTAATAAAATCTTGTTTTCTAGACTTCAAAGGGTTTCCATTTCAATTGCTTTTTTCAAGAAGTTATTGCTAAGGACTGAAAATTATTTTCCCATATTGCGACTATTTACTAAGAACTACACACACGCGAAGCTCACGAACCCTCACAGGGTTTTGTTCTGCAAATTGATTTAATTTTGCTCTCTAAAATTTCCATTTGAAAGTACCAATGCAATTTTCCTTTCTATGCTTACTGTTTATATTTAGCGCAGCTCTTAATAAAAAGATTTACGAAAGCCGTTAATTAGCTAGTATGCCATGTTAGTGTACACACGAAAAGTGTGTGTTTGTTTTCTTTGTTGAATCGCTCAATTTCTCTTTCACATTGAATACGAATTCGACATTTCTTTACTCATCATAATTAAGAAGCGATTTCATTAAAAAGTTTACACCTATTTCAAAACGTTGTCGGAGAAAAGTCTAAAGCCTACGCACTTCGCCCGAAGGGGAGTATGGGTAGAAATGACCAAACATAGAAAAGACACATGAATATCAACACGACAATTCACGTCTATCTTGCTTTTACCTTATACAACAAAGAACTTGAATTGTTGATGTTAAAAGTCAAATCGAATGAGGTTTTGAAACTACCCATACTGCTTTTCGGTCTAGTCGCGTGGGCTTTAGGCCTCTCATCTCAGTGACAACCTTTTTTGAAATGGGTGTATAGTACATGCAGCTACTTACGAAGAGACGGCATACAATAACCGCGTGCAATCTCTGAATAGTTTTTATCAGAGACCTCGTATGTAGTCATACCAAACAACTCGGCTTCGTTTTTATCCCTACCTATTTTACGTGTACGATAATAGTACTCTAAGTTACAATTCATGAGTCAGGTGGAGGGGGGACATCATTCCATAATCTGATTGGCTAATCATTCATTACTGCAATGCTTGTGATTCGCTCATACGAAACGACTTTTAATTTCAAGAAACTTTGTTGACAGCTGGCGGGTTTTATTGCAAAGCAAAGAAGAAATAGCGGTAAAGCAATTAACGGGCCAATACAAAACGCATTTATCATTAAATCAAAGGATTCCGACAATTCATGTCAAGCTTATCTAAATACAACTTTAGTGGTAGATGTTCATTTTAGGACGCGTAAAATAGGGATTTGACATCTTCTAGAAGACAAGAATAATTTAACGTAAGAGTTCAAAACCGAGAACTGAGGTTTTCAGCCACAGATGTATATGGATAGAAGCAGAGGTTCGACGTATTTAAGGTGTTTGCCTACTGTTTTTCGACTACCACACCAAGATTGTTTGAACGGTCTTTATAATAACTTTCTCTTGCTCGATCGATTTGAGGCTCTCACCAACGATTACCCTTTGTTTGAAGTTTAGTATGATGTACGTTTTGTTGGGGTACGCGTTGCCATAGCAACGATAAACAAGAAACATTGAAATCACTGACACTTAAATACTGAACACGTTTGATGAGATCCAGAAAATCCAATAGCATTTCGCATTTACATAATATCATGCAAATCATATATCTTCGAATCAAAGAATTTTGTATGTTTGATTTGAGTATATCGCAAAAACGTACATTTTTCATCATCGAATTTACATGTCACAAGGAGTCGCAAATGTATCTTGACATTTTCTCTTGTCCAATTAATATCAGGGTCCCGTTTCTCAAAAGACCCGATAACTTTACGGACTCGTTAACTTATTCGATTTATTTAGATTAACGGGTCCGTAAAGTTATCGGGTCTTTTGAGAAACGGGCCCCTGGTCCGTAAAGTTATCGGATCTTTTGAGAAACGGGCCCCAGGTCTAATTAAACCGCAGAACGTGAGCAAAGTCGTCTACCTTCATCTTAAACAGCCAGATCTTTCCACGTTGATGGGCGGTGCGCTCTTTTCAGCTAGTCGCGTCTAGTAACTCACTAAGCTATTTCATGAAATGCTTACCTCTTCTACAGTTGCTTGGTGTCTTTGTTGAGAGACTTGAAGATCAGCCCTTAATTGCTCCAGATATCCTTCCAGTTCAGTTATCTGGTCAAAACATAGTATTTTTATTTGTTAAAAAAATTGACTCGCTTTTCTCAAAGTACACTTAACAATATTGTTTGAGGCTAAAGTAGATCATAAACCTGTTTAGCAGCTGCCAATAGACCTCTGTGGTCAAGTCAATGTTTTCAATGTTTTCAAACAATGTTTTCAAGTTTTCAAGTCAAGATTGGACTTGACAGATACAACAGTTTATGAAAGCTTCAAGACCAGTCTCGATTCGGTAAAAGTCTAACCCTCGACCCAGGTACTATTGTGCTTACAAACCTGTTTATCCTGTTTATTTTGTAATTCGGCTGTCTTTCTTAACTCTATTTGGTGCTTTTTGTTAGCTTTTTCCAAACGAACGCCCTACAAATTCAAATAAAACAACTCTATGGATCAGTGTCATGCGACGGTCTACGTGGAAACGGCGTTTCCACGACAACTAGATTTGATTGGCTGGTGATAATCGTGATCAAAAATCAAAGTGACATACCTCTGCAACACGTGTACTAAGCTGTTCTTGCGTGGACGTCAGGTTTTGCTCGACTAGACTCAGTTTCTCCTCACAATGAGCAAGCTAAAGAAAGGGAAGTCAAGTTATCACGATATTTCCTCGGAAGAATAAACCCTTTGCACAATACTGCTAATGATGTGCAAAGAATCCTCTCACCTCGCTTTGTGTGGCACAGCTAAACGGTGGCTTTTGTTTTACTGAGCCAAAGCAAGGTGAAGGGAGTAGCTTTATGCAAACATGGGGTTGACAAGATTCACGTATTATACCTCTTGTGTTACTTCCTTATGCTTTTCTCTCGAAGAATTCAAATCAGCCTCCAACTGAGCAATGCGTTCCTTAGCTTTTGTACACTGAAAAGAAATCGATAAAAAATTAAATCTTAAACCAAGATTACAATGAATAATGTTTTGTAACTTGCTCGGTCAATAAGAAAATGGTTGTTGTACGTGCAATTTGCGCGCGCAAAAACCCATTGTGGAACGAAGTGCTGAAGTTTTACAACAAATGTTAGGCTGTCATGTTGCTTACATGAAAACAATGTTAATTTGCGAAACGAACCACAAAAAGCCGAAACTAAGCTAATTATCAGTACAATCTATCTAGAAATGGATGGAGAATAACCTATATCAATTACGACTAAGATAGGCGTTCCACTGTTGTTATTGTTGTTGTTGCTGTTGTTTGTGAGCACCTTTACATTAGGAATTAATCTATATCAACTGTATATAACAACCCATGTTTTCCTTGTTACTGTATATTGTCATCTTACCTCAGAATTGAGCTGTTTATGTTCGACCTTCAGTGATGCCAATTGTTCATTCAAGTCTTCTATGGTGTGCTCACAGTTGTAAACCTGTACAAAAGAACCAGAGCAAACTAACTTACCGTAATCACAGCAACGAATAAAAACCGTTAGAAACAAAGTCCTAGTCATTGCCAAGGTACAATATTCTCACAGTTTATTTCTACCAAGTAAAGTAATTTTCAAGAATGTCTGCTTAACATATATCTTATTGCGCTGGAGTGAATTAAAAAAATATCAGATTTATCGAAAAGTGGAATTCAAAATCGAATTCACCATACCAAAAATAGTGAAACTGCCAAGTTTCGACAACATTATTCTTAAACCAACGGAGATATGAATTTTTGAAAGTCATAAAGAAATGTATGGGAGTAACGCATCACATGCGTTATTAGCCTCGTTATCATGTTTAACACGAACGTTTTCTTTCAAAAGTTCCTCATAAAATTTTAACTTTAAAAAAATCATATCTTCGTCAGTTTCAGTGCGATGTTGTTGAAATTTTGCAATTTTACTATTTTTGACACGACAAATTCGATTTTGAGTTCCATTTTTCGATAAATCCGATATTTTCTGAACTCACTCCAACGTGATAAGAATCAATTGGCAACCAATCCTTCAACAAGCAAATACAGATATACAGATATACGTGGATGAAAACATACTTCTTCACTTTTACTTCTAAGATCCTGCTCTCTGTTGGCCAATGCCTTTTGAGTCGAAGACAACATAGTGTTTAACTGCAGAAGCTGTTGGAACAAAGAAACATATTTTAAGAAGGGAAAGAAAGTATTAGGCATTTGGGGCGGAGAATGGATTGAGTGAATTAAAATGGTTCCCACCATCTCAGTGAAATAGAATTCCATAACTTTTAAATGACCCAATTAACTAACTTTTACTGAACACAAATTTAGAATAATTTCTTTCAAGAGACCATAATACTAAGAGAGCGAAACTCAGTATTGTTGTCTGTGCGATGTTCGTGGCGGCTAAAGATATTTTTAGTAATTTCACCATCGCGCGCGCAAGGCTCTCAATTTGATTTTTGACGTGCGCGCGGACGGGACCGTTTGCTTTCGGTTTTTGAATTCTATTGTTTAAGAGCCTTGCGCGCGCGATGGCGAAGTTACTAAAAATAGCCTTAGCCGCCACGAACATCGCACAGACATCAATACTGAGTTTCGCTCTCTTAGTATTATGGTCTCTTGTTTCTTTTCGATTGATATCACTCACATTAAATGCTTGAGGTCTGTGCATTTTCAAAGGCAGGCCACGCTGATTTATCACTTTTCATTAATTGACTTTTGTAATATTTTTACAATTTCCCTGACTGAAAAAAATGTCTGACAATTCCCTGGTCTCAAAACAAATCTAAGAATGCCCTCACTTTTCTAGATCTGTGGGAACCCTGAATTCAAGTTATTAGCACAAAGAAGTAATACTTACTTCCTGAGATAGTGATTTGTTGGTGTTCTGTGCATTGTTGATCTCTCTTTCCAACTTACTGATCATTTCTTCGTTTCTTGCAAGCTGAGGAGCAATAGAACTAGTCTAGTTTTACGATTTTGCAACGAATGATAAAATACTGCTATCGTAAGGAGTTTTCCCGTGAAAACCCTTTTTTTAGTTCTTTGTGATTTGTGATCAAAGAGAAATAAAAGCCGTGATTCGTGCGCCAGCCTACGGCCTTAAAAAAATTAAAATATCGATTTAAAATTTATTTCCGTGAAACGTTCTACCCATTTTTAGAAACTCGTGAACTGTGCCGACCCCCCCCCCCCCCCTACCGCCCCTGTGCTATGTTAGCCCATGGTAAGTATAACCAAGTTAAACTATGGCTGAGAGGAGCTGATAAACGATGAATGGAAGTCATACTTACCTCACTACGATGTTTCTGTTTAGCGGCTGACATTTCTTTCTGCAGCTGCTGAAAGGTTTGTTCGCCTCGCGAAATCTGTAACAAAACGACAAAAATTCAACATTTTTGAGAAATTCCTTTTTTGCCTTTTGTCAGTTGAATTGTAGCGACACCCAACAAGGACAACAAAAGTTAGAATAGCTACGAGAATATAGATGAGAATGTAAGATGAAAAATATATTGTTGACAGTCTTTTAGGGTATGCATATATGCATATATGTATGTGTTTTCGACAATGATGACGACGATGATAATAATGAAGATAACGAGAGTGATTTATTACATAATGCATGATTATGCCTGCGACGATGGTGGTCATGGTGATGACGATGACGAAGATGATGACGAAGATGATGATCAGTTATGGTGATGATGGTGATCTGACACAGATATGAAGAAAACTATAGCGGCCTTGCTGCTGCTGCTGCCGATGATAATAACGATGACAAAGATGACGGTAATGTTGATGATAAAGATGAAGAGGTGGTCAGTGCTGTGTTGCTTCTCATGATCACACTGAAGAATAACGGCGATTGCAACGATGATGAGCATAATGAAATTGATGATGATGATGATGATGATGATGATGGAACTTTAGATAACAATCAATATAAAGCTGAGAGTAATTATATGCTAGCTTTACTTGTTGTGCAGCAAGTCTTCTCTCTTCCTTCAGACCACCAATTTCCACCTCACAATTTTGCAATCTCTCTTCGTAGTAGGTGACCTGAAACCACAGCCGTATGATGATAAATTATGTCTCAGCCAAACAACTGCCGGTCTGTATGAACCTACTATGAGGCAACTTGCTTGGCTGTTGCTGTCTGTCCATAAACTGTAGCTTGTCTTTCCATTGATACAAGTTCTATACGCTGTCTGTCTATAAACTGTAGCTTGTCTTTCTGTCTTTCCATATATATTCTATACGCTGTCTGTCCATAAACTGTAACCTGTCTTTCCATACAAGTTCTATACGCTGTCTGTCCATAAATTGTAGTTTGTCTTTCTGTCTTTCCATATATATTCTATACGTTGTCTGTCCATAAACTGTAGTTTGTCTTTCTGTCTTTCCATATATATTCTATACGTTGTCTGTCCATAAACTGTAGTTTGTCTTTCTGTCTTTCCATATATATTCTATACACTGTCTGTCCATAAGCTTTACACCTGTCTGTCTTTGCATGTACGGGTTTTATTCAGAACAGCAGACTGAGTAATATAGTATTAACAGCTTGCTAATTGACTACATGACTACCATTGTCTGGATGTCCTACCAGGGAAATATTGACATTTTACAGACTGTTTGTCTGGATACTTTGCCGCTTCTCAGTGGTATCATTTATTAACTTTAGAAAAGAAAATCAGCCTGTCCTGATCGGGATGTTGTTAATTCTAACCTGTTGTACACGTTGGGCATGTTGTTCTTTTTCTGACAACAAATCACTTTGTAAACTTCGTATCGTGTTTTCTTGCTCGGCGATCTGTGCAGGAAAGACGCAGTAATATGATGACATCATGTGAAGTTGTGATGAATTAAAAACAATGATGCAGTTGATGATGATGATGATGATGATGACGGTACCGCTTGATGAATGGTGGTTACTTGGAGATGACGATGGCGGTGCTAATGGAGAGCTGATAATGGCAATGATGATAATGATGAAGATGATATCTTCATGAATGAAGAAAAAGTGTAGATAACCATATTTGGACCCTTTTTTAATCATTAGAATGAGCGCACCGTCGGCTTCCTGGGAGACCAGTTTCTAGCTTTGCTTCTTGCTGAAGGAACTTCCGACGTTAAATGATATAGTACTTTACCTTTACCTTTTATAGCGTATCAAAAACAACTCAACGTACGTTGAACATGTTGCAACGTGTCCCAGTGAATTCCCGGACAATGTGGATCCATTATGTTGACTTTAACATTGATGACAATGATGAATTTCTACATTTTGATTAACTGTGCGCATGACTGTACCTGATTAATAGACTCTTCATATCTTTCATTGGATGAATTCAAGTCTGCCTCGAGATGACGTATTTTGTCGTCTTGCATCACTCCTTCCTTCTGCTTCTCTGACAACTTTTGTTTTAGATTATGAATGTTTTCTTCGCAGTGACCAACCTGTAGAGTCATATAAGCTATCTTTAGCAGCAAGAATTGAAACATTATCAGCAATCCTACGTTTTATATCAGTATTACTGTAACCACATTTGCCGTTAATTCTTCTTTCTATTTTGTTTACGGGCTCTTGCAACTTATGTGACTACCGAGTAAAGCTGAATTAATAGGCACAATCAATTTTACGTCTTTTTATCACAGATTCACTAAGATCATGTTAGTTTTTGGCGAGTTAGTGAAGCCGTTTGTATCCAATATTGAACTGAAAAAAAAAAAAGAAATAAATAAATGGAATTTGAAAGGGAATTTGGATTGACGAAAATACCTGGTTTTTGAATCTATCACAAGCATCTTTGGCGAGTTTTAGTTCCCTCTCCTAATTCCTCCATGGCTCGGCTTTGTCTCTGCGTCTGTTGAGATATTTCAAAACCTTGATAAATACATGGTCGAAAACCCGTTTACCGGCGACAACAGTAGTTCAATCTGAGTGATCTGAAAACCTTCAGTATTGGCCTGAGAAGTTTCCAGAGTTTATAAATAGGAAACTAATGAACAAGATTTAAAGTGACACTTTGATCCACAGTTTTCGTATATTAAAACAATTTCAATTCAGTTAACGAACGGAAAATCGGCAAGACAAAGAATTTCGCGTTTCTTGTTGAGTTCACAAATGTCGATCTCCTGCTGATTTTATAAAAACAGACGCGAAATAAAACAATGAAGAACTTTTTCTAAAACCCACCTTGTCTTTTCAAATAAGCTTGGCTTCGCATGATAGCAATTTGAGAAATACAAGCCTTGTGTATTGAATATTGAGATGCGCGGTCATGTGGTGTTTTTTGTCGCAGTTATACATTTCTCCGAAGTTAATTTTAACGCTAGTTTTAAGGTTTTGAAAAGATAGTTAAAGGTTACAAAGTAATGAAAAACTTTTAAAAAATCAGTGGACACATTAAAACTACGTCATATATTTACATTAAAAATTTCTTAATAAAAATACCTTGGTCGTTTCGTCGACAAAATTTTGCTTGACTTGAGCCAGCTGTTCTTGTTGTTCAATTATCTCTTGGTCTTTCTCCGTAACCTGTAGAATTTGTCGTAAAGAGTTTCTAAAATGTAAATCTGCACACTGGTAGGAATAATAAAACTCTAGAAAACATCCTTCTTCCATCTCTCGAGATGTTCTCACTACTCTTTAGGGATACAGATGTACAGCGAATTCACTTGCTTATCAGTTATAAACCACAGTGGTTACACAGGGAGCCCACCTATTTTTATTGACAAACACACAACACACACACACAAAAAAACGCGAAATAAATGAAAAATAGCGCTAAAAAGTAATAGAATAAATTGTGGGTCCGCTCGCTGCCAGTCTTTCTCAGATAAGTTATTCTATTTTATTTTTAGCGCTATTTTTCATTTGTATCGTGCTTTTTTGTGTTTTTCAAAAGAAATAGATGGGCTCCCTGTGGTGGTTAGGAACAAGATGGCTGCCGTGACGTCATAAATGAAGTATAATATTACAAACCTGTTGTCTGAGTTCTTTGATATTAAACTCCAGATTAATTATGGCATTTTCACATCGATTAACCTTAAAAACACAAGATGAATACTAGTACAAAACTATAACAGGATGACTTTCGATTAGAGCACCATTATGCACAATATTGAAGGAATAGAAAACGCGCGCGCGTGCTGTGTACAGATTTAGAGCATGCGGGGATTGATTAGAACAGGAGAGAAGTGTTAAGAGAAGCATGAGGCGTAGCCGAGCGGGCGAGTTTCCTATTTCTTTTATAAAATACAATTGTTTTCAAGCACATTTAGTGTTCATTTACACTGACAAAAAATTTGAAAAGTGCGCGCGCGTGCTGTGTGCATATTTAGAGTTAAATTTATAATAAAACACTTTCTAAAAACCGATGATAACACACAGATAAATATTTCCAAATCGCTGTCAAAACTCCATTTTTTTATCGACAATTAGGACTACAAGTATAGGAATACTAAACAACTGAGGCGGCAATGATTACCTGGCCAACACTTTGGTTAAACTGGTCTTTGTAGTAAGTAAGGTTGTTTAGTAGGGTTTTATTCTGGGAGTCAAACTCACGAAGTTTTTCTTTTAGAGATGATACCTGCACGTTAGCGAAAAGTCGTGTTAATACCAGTTATCATTCTATCAAATGTGGGGATGTGGAAAATGTCTTTTACTGACCTTCTTCTTTGACTCAGCGATTTCATTTTCTTGCTTTCTAATATGCGTTTTACTTCGCTCAATCTGTTGATGAAGTTGTTATGGTCAAATAAGATATCAAGCCATTAAGAAGCAAGCGAAAATAAATGTACCGAGCACCAAAAAACAAAAGAAAACAAACAAACAAAAACACAAACCATCAAACAAAGAAACAATGACGCAAAATAAATAAAACAAACCAAAAAAGCAATGCGATATATGCTACAGGAGAATAAAACTGTGCCAACCACCGCATAAATCTCATTAATAATATGTGTACCCAAGAGCTGACCGAGAAAGAGTTCTGGCATTGAACAAGTCTTTGCTTACCTCCTCGACGCACTCTGCTTTAGACTTTTGTGTCAGTTCCAACTCTCGAGTGAGTTTCTCGGTTTTTTCACATTCTTCCCTTAGCTAAAACGATCAAAAGTGCCTCAGAAAACGTCAAAAACAAGTGAAAGACAGGGGGAGATACTCTTAAATAAGTGTATTGGTATGTTCGGCACCAAAGAGCACCTTTCTTAGCCGTCTAAGTCTGATGTAGAGCAAAGATTTTGAATATTTTTTTTCTGAAACAGAGTATGCTGTTTATGACAAGCTACCACTTTTAATTTGACCTGAAATAATGTAAGCATTTCCGAGAATCGGTTTGCAACCTCGGCCAAATATTAGTGAAATACTCCTTTCTACAGGAGTCTCTACGAGTGAAAAACACGTTTGACTTACTGATGTAGCTGTGTTGTTCTCGTTCTGCAATGCGTCAGTCAGATTCTGTCCAAGTGTTTCGATCTCTGTGTTTAAACGTTTCGCCTAAAAATTTATATAAAAGCATTATGTAACCAAAAATGAATTTAGATCAGTTATCATCACACAGGGAACCCACCAACTTGTTAGGGTTAGGATTAGCTCATTCAGCAAGGTTAATCATACTCACAAGAAAAAAAAAAGACAAGTAAAATCATGTACTAATTTTTATTACTATATAGCTCTTTAACTAAGGCCGATTCACAATTTATTTTTTTATTTTTTTCTTTGTTAGAGCCTGTCGTATGGTGTAGACAGTTGTTGAATACAATGCTAGAGAATCCAGGAATTCTCATCGCCGTTGGTAAACATGGACGAGCTTTGGATACCCTGGGTACCAGTGGCCTCTGGTACCCAGGGTAAGCTTTGGAATGATTCACAGACACTTATTGCCTCATAATATAACTTGATGAAATATGGTGAAACCCATTGACGGGACGGAGTAGGGCACAAATGAATCATATACTTTTGTGATGTACCCAAACCTCGTATGTTTCTTAGCAGTTGATTTATTAGGTAAAGGTTAAGGTAAAGCACTATATTTAGCTTCGGTAGTTCCTTCAGCAGAACTCCGCTGGTCTCCCAGGAAGCCCCCTCCCTCCGTTTGAAGGGAATGGAAAGAAGTCGAAACAAGTGCAAGGTGACTGGGAATCGAACTCGGACCTCTCGCATCAGAAAGCCGCGCACTGAATACCGGTTGTTTCGATCCATGGTCGTTTCGATCCAGGTTGTTTCGATCCACATCTGACACATTCGATCCACCTTAAATACGCATTCGATCCACACATATAAACAACTTCAAACATGTATTTTAAACTATTATATGAGTTTTTAACTACAAAGTAAACATTAAGTGCATGTTAGTTTTGGGAATATAATAACAATTCGGAAGGGAGTTAGTTTGCTACGAGTTGAGGTGAGATGTATCGTCTGGGGTTCACACTTAGAACAGCATTGTGAAATAAGTTTTAACGTAAGACTTCGAGCAATCAGTGATAATTTTCAGTGAAATCGAATAGCGGAATGAAAGTTTCTAGTTTCTAGTCGAATCGTGTTCTTTTGTGATGTTTGAAGTTAGAATAAAGTGACTCTCGAGCGATACGCGTCCATAGTTACCAAGTGTAAACAAAGCAAGGATCTATGATAAGAAGGCTTTCACAGTTAGTGATTCCAAATTGCTTTCTACTAATAACTTGGTTTTTGACCTCATCAAACCATCTAACAACACCAAACCGGTGTGTTAAAACACATTGAACGTACTGACTGAAAGGTTTCGATTGAAAACAATGACCTGACGCCAAAGTTCCTGCGTACTTGACTAAAGTCTCGGTTTCTAAGAAAACGCATTCCTAGAACTGATACGATAAAATGATATATTTTGCGCTTACTTAGCGAAAAGCCGCCTAAATGACCACAAGTGGATCGATGTTCAAACATAGAGTGGATCGATGTTCAAACATAGAGAGCAAAAGATTAATCTGCCTATGGTCTTCAAGTTCTTTAAAGTCTTTGAAGTGATTCCTTTACTATCCCTTTCTAACCCCCTAAACTTCCTTTCTCTTCATATTGTCACCAAATAATTTTGCTCAAGTTTTGTCCTAGTTTAAAATTCAGATTTGGTGTTTACTGAGTTCAAGACTCGAGGGCAGCCAATCGAATAAACCACATCCACTTGGAGAAATATACAGAAGACAGAGATGCCAGAAGATTCCTTCGGGCTTGCTCACATTTGTGTGTGCGTCAAAGACCGAAAAAGTCAAATTGTTCTTATGAACAACAATTATGGCTCCTTTCGGAGTTACTAGATGCCACAGAAATCAATTAGCAATGCTTATACCAAACATACACAAACATACTCCCAATGAATTATGACATATATTTTCCTTCATGATCTTAAAATTACCATGTCTATATTGTCTAATTACGTGGATAAATCTCAAGCCGATCCGAACTGGCTTTGTTTACAATACGGTTTCGCTGATCGCTTCAGAAACTTGGTTTCAAGGTTCAGTCAAGAGTGGTCAACATGATTCTGGCCAAAAGAACATTACCAATTCCATTCCTTTATTTGATCTTACAGAAAGTTATAAGATTTCAATTCATGGACTGTAAATCCGATAGAAAATAATGGAATTTTAGTTGGAAGACACTAACGTTAACAGTGAAAGTCTAGCAAGGATCCTCCCTTTGTTTACACTGGGTAACTATGGACGCGTATCGCTCCAGAGTCACTTTATTCTAACTTTAAACATCACAAAAGAACACGATTTAATAAGACAACTTTCAATCCCCTATTCCATTTCATTGAAAATTGTCACTGATTGCTTAAAGTCTCACGTTAAGAGAAATTTACATTTGGACTATTTTTAGAACTCGGTTCGAACGAATTCAGCTCGTGCTGAAAGCGAATATATGGCGTGTATTGAAAAGTGCCTTTCTCAGTATCCTGGTTATGCTTTCCTGGTTCTGTTTATATCCTGAAGGGCCGAACGATGATGATGTTTATATGAGAGTAAGTTGTCTGAGGTACATGGCTCTTTTTTCTTTAGGGACACATGCACAAACACACGCCTTTATATAATCTTTTGTGTGGACTGATAAAAGTGTGCTATTTGAATAAACTGTCGCACCATTTTCAGTCCAGGGTCGAACCCAGTTTGTCACGGCACACACGTACGAGCGTACGAAAGGAATGGGTCTGAGAAAAGTATTCCAATCATAGCTGAGTGTTGATGGAAGAACGCGGAGTGCTGCTAGCACTATGTACCACGTGATCTGATGTCGTTAGTGTAGTTATGTGATCAACAGAAAGAAGAGTACGTGATCTGCGACGTTGCGTTGTAGGACCTGGTCTCTCTAATGTAGGGTTATCTCGAAATGCATGTCTGGTAATCTGTTCTTGCATGTAATGTTTGGTGTTGTGTTGTGGTCTGCAAATGATGACGTAAATCTTGGGCCAAAACATACAAACTAAGAGACCTGAGGCAGCAACAAAAGTAGTGACACATAGAACAATTGCCGTGTAGATGTCTTGAATATTTAGAAAGACTGGATAAAAAGTCAACCATGAAATAATTAAAATGTACAATGAGAATAATATGAATTTGCCTTCATTGAAGTTGTCTGGCAGATTTCTTGACTTGTACGCAAAGTAGCAACAAAATAACGATGCCACGATAAGGATTACCATCAGCAGATAACGACAAATTTTCCCAGTTATGTACATACTAGGCTTGCAAGTGTGCACGTGTTCATGACGTGATGATTTGTTGATGTAAGGACGTGGAGGATCCAACACTACCCAGATGATAATGATGATTAACTCTAGTAGCATGGCGCAGAACACAAACAGAACATGTCGGTATCTAGGCAACCCCGATGTGAATTGAGACCGTGGAACTCGTTCCTCAAACAACAGCACAATTTTATTAGTTTTTACTCCAAGGATGGCTATACACGTTGTGTAAAACAAGTAAAACCATATTTGTACGAGTATGCAACCAACTTGTGTAGGTTTGGCCAAGTAGATGAAAGGAGCAAGATAACACATGGCAATGCAGAACAGTAACATGTAGCTGAGTTCTCTGTTCGATGCCTTGACGATGGGACTATCATTATAATGTATAAAGACCAACGACACGCAAACAGTAGCTACTAAACCCATACAGCTTAATATAATAAATGTCAACCCAAATGGATGCGAATAGCTAATATGAATCAGTGGAACTTTGATACATCGAGTACGATTGAAATCAGGAATGGTGTCTTGAGGACATTTGGTACAGTTGTTAGTACCATAAGTTTGTGATATCTCGTCAACAGAACACTTAATGCACTGCCAACAACACCCAACTTGTCGTGTCTGTCTGTATCCAGGACGACATACCTCTTGGCAAACAGACCGTGGGACAACACCCTTGCTATCTCCATTCCACATTATGACATCATCGTCTATAACAAGTTGAGGTGATCGAGACGTCTCCCATGATCCTATGCTTTGATATTCCCACAATCCTTTGCGCTCCTGTAGATTAATTATAGTATAGGAGCCTGTTGTGTCGCCATTAGAATCAAACCTCACCTTTGATACAGGGCTCGTGAAGTTGACAGTTTTAAGATAAGCAAGCAATTCCTTAGGGTTAACATTTGTCCTAAACAAAGGGCATTTATCAGCCTTTGATGAACCATGTGGGACGTTGCATTTGTACATCGCATCAAGCGCATGCGCAATAGCATAGACGGCATTGATGACGTACGCCGACATACTGACATGCATTTTGCTGTTGTACATGTCTCTTGTGATGCGAAGGTTATCAGAGCAGACACGTTTCGAACCAGTCGGCTTGAAAACGCAGTCAAATTCCAGCTCCCAGAAATTCTCCCACCAATGGACTGGTTTGTAGACAGATGTTAGATTCATGAGATATTCTACAAACTCTTCGACTATCACGTTTTGATGAATAACTCCAATGAGACCCTTGACCACTGACAAAGTGCGAGGATTTAAAATTTCACGTCTATCGGCCCAGCCCTCACTCGCAATCCACGTCATTTTGGAAAGATTTTGTCTTTGTGCTTCTTCCAGTAGTAATCTTGCTTGTTTGTTTGTACAATACAAAACAACTACATTCACTGTTTTCAGTGTTTTCAGTTCCATTATTATCCTGGAAAGTTTGGCTTGTGTTTCGTTTGTTCCATCTAGAAAGTAGCTTTCCATAGCAAGGCACGTTCCTTTGTTGCTTATTTGTTTTCTAAAGTAGTCAATGCCTGACCTTCCATAAGCATCATCAGCTGCAATGGCAGCAATGTAAGTCCAGTTAAAATAACATGCTATGTCAGCCATTGCTTGTGATTGGAATCGGTCAGGAGAGACCGTACGGAAGAAAGTCGGGTACGATCTCTTCTTGCTCAATTCATCACTAGTAGCAGCATAACTTATCAGAGGTATATCCTCAGCTTGAAGTAAGTTAGCCACAAGAATTGTGCTACCAGAAGTCCCTGAACCAATCATCACTGGTATCTGCCCTAAGCCATAATTCTGAGACAGACAAACGTCTTGATTAGAATACATTAATGCAAGTTTCCTCCTGTTTATAATCTCCAAAGCCGTCTCCATTGCCAGCCTGTCTATTAAGCAGTAATCGTAGATCTCATAGCCAATAGTGATATTTGGTAGTACAGCTGGATCGGCATTGATACGTTCTATAGCATAAACCATTGCCTGTGATAATGCCAAGTATTTCGGTCTAAAGTTTTCGTTCCCACATCCTCGAACATGTATAGGAAATAAACCCGAAATCGTAACTGCTCCAGTCTTGGCAAACTTACGGCTTTCCAAATCTGGGTTCTTGTCATGATGACAGTAGACAGTGGAGCAAACTAGCAAAGCCATTAGCACAAACAAAGCCGCATCCATCGCCAAGACACCGTAGCAGGTCTTCAAAGATGACAATATGACAGAAGTCTTACGTTAGAATTGTCAAAGTATCAAGTATACTCAAAACTAAGAGCTAGAGTGGTTTAGAAAGAAAAGCTTTCGCCTCGTGGTCGCCGGATTTCAGTTTCGTTGTCCATTGTGAATGCAATGTTTTTAAAATAGACGTTACCTTCAGCACGCAGCCAAAAGCATACGTGCTGATTCACTTGGATGCAAATCGATTGTTAATCATGTGCAAAAAAGCATTTCCATTTGTAGGTGACGTGGACTCACGGTTATACAAACACTTAAAAACGACTGACTAATTACTAGGTAATTATGACTTTTTTCATAAAAAAACTATGGAAAACTTCTACATTTACTTCTACAAAGTTAAACATAATTTATGAAACAGTAATCCTAATACACTGCCTACTGTTAAAAAACCTGCGAAAAGTTAATGAAATAACAACATGTGGTTAAAGACATCAACTTGAGATGCGACAAAATTCATTTGAATTAAAATAGAATAATTGAATACTGTCAAAAAAACCTACGCAGTTGAGATAGCTTATTGACTTTTAACAATGCTATCGTATAAATTGCTTATACAGTTTTAGCACTTTGTAACTAAAACATTTAATCGTTAGCTTCCTCGAGGGGGAATTTTAACGATTTGTTAATCGTTCACTGCGGAATTGTGGTGAACATGATAGGAAATTGAATTATTTTATTTGAGTGTACAAAGTCATAATTGATGATTGCGATGAATTAATCATTTCTTTTAATCGTAAAAAGGTAGTTCCTAAGGTTTCCGTTTTGCCACGAAATAAACTAGCGAAAAGAATATATCTTCAATTGAAATTATGTTTCTCAAGAATAGGTTTATTTCAGTTACCGAGCTTTCGGATTCTCGTCCATTGTCAGGGTATATGGTTAAGAAATTTGCAATTGAAGATGAATAGCAATTCTAGAAAATATATATATTTGCCTTCTTAAGACAAACTGTCATAAAATATATTTCCAAAGTTAGAATGACTTGGAATATCAAAAATGATTTTCCGTTTTCTTTTAGTTAAAAAATGAAAATATGAACGAATCTTCTTGGGCTCTTCCTAGAAATAATTAATAATTAATAATAAATGACATCAAGGAAAAGAAATGCTTTATTTAAAGTGACAATGAAAGTGTTACCATGGAGACCTGACATTGCCATGGTAACCTTACCTCAGTTGTACGTGTCTCCTCTTCTTCAGATAACCTTGTTTCAAGCTGCTCCACAGTCTCCATGAGATGTTGAACCTGGTAATAATAGAGTAGCTCGTAGTAAACAATATAATGATTTAAACAAGAAAAATAAAAAAAAAGAAACTAAGGGGAAAAAGAAAGAAAGAAGAAAAGAAAGAAAGAAGGAAAGAAGGAAAGAAGGAAAGAAGGAAAGAAGGAAAGAAGGAAAGAAGGAAAGAAGGAAAGAAGGAAAGAAGGAAAGAAGGAAAGAAGGAAAGAAGGAAAGAAGGAAAGAAGGAAAGAAGGAAAGAAGGAAAGAAGGAAAGAAGGAAAGAAGGAAAGAAAGAAAGAAAGAAAGAAAGAAAGAAACAGATTTATCTACAAGAAGAGTTTTTATTTTTCTGTTATTTTGATGCACGGCAACAAGCTTTACCTCTTGCATACATCGTCCTTTGTCTGCCTGCAGCTGGCTGATTTCTCTTTCATCAGAGGTCATCTAAACAGAGAAGCGAATACTAAATATTTTTATCCATTTGGTAGGTTGGAAAACAGGGTGGATTTAGACAGTATCCTGTCATCCAGACATTTTCTATTTTCTATATTAATTGTAGTTTTTAGATTAGTTGTTAGGCAGGTCCACATCAGCCCTCAGCTGCTAGATTTTAAACCTGCATATCAAATAAAGTATGTATGTAAATAAAGTATGTATGTATGTTATAGGTAAATATGGCCTTGAGGGTCGGACGTGACACACGTTTACAAATAGTGTAAAGTCTGACCATTAACGATGCTGACGTTCTGAGGAGGACGTTAAAACAGCTGAAACGACTTCCTGGACGCGCATGGCGTCACGACGATGTCACGTTAGTCATGTATTCCGCATCATTTAACGTCCCGTTCTCGCGTCGCGTCGCGTTTGCTAAAGCTGTCTAGTAACATATAACGATCATTGTGATACAGCTGTTTTCATATGAATGTGAAACGGACCGCGCCAATCGAAATTCCTGCCGTGAACAACTTGTAGTGCCGTGACTGTACCGTCTTCACAGTCATACGAAAACTGATCTAAACGCAGTGGACAGTGTGCCCTGTACTTCCCCCCACCCCTCCCTCCATCAAAACTCTTACCTTGATATTAGCTTGTTCGACTTCTTTATTCAGTCCTTGCAAATCCGATTGAAGCTTAGCAATATTTTTCTTCAATTCAGTTGTTTCTTTTTCTCGTTGCTCGAGTTCTGATGTGCAATTATCGTACTCTTGCTGTGTTGCATCAAGCTCAGCCTGAAGACTCATAATTGACTCGTCACGCTTGGAGACCTGTGGTTACAAATGTAAAATAATAATAGTTTTCTACGAGGCTGATCGCCCTCACAGCCTTCTTTAGCCTTGTCACACAACGCTGCCTCAAATTACAGGAGACCATTAAGGCACACACGAGGGAGTCCCGCAACCCGCTCCTGTAGCAAAGCTCCCTTGTGTGTACCAACGATTTCACGTAAAACATTTTGTTGCGCAACAACGGTTTCTCTTTGGTCATGCTCCCTGATATTAAACTGGTTCAAATATGAGGGAACAAGCTCCGCCAGCAAATTGTGTACTGGTTGTGCAAGATGTCCCAGGAGCGCGTTGCGGGAGCATGTAGCGAGAGCAAGCTCCCTGGTGTGTGGCGGCCTTTAGATGTACGTTTAATAACCGCTAAATGGAAACCATTTGGAACCACGTGACCAGACCTCGCCGTCACGCTAAGATTAATAGGCCATTTTACTACAGCTACCAGAATGCTCTACGAATTTCCTTTCTTATTCAAATTTTCATTCCCTCTTGAGAATAGTAGAACAATTGGCACTAATTACTTTACAAAAGAAAGTGGGCAAAGCATTCTGGTAGTTGTAGTTTATGACGCCATCATGCAAATGGCCTATTGGTAATGTCTTCACCTAAGCTTTTGTTTGTTTGAATGTCCCAGGTATGATTAATCTAGCGTATGCATGTAAACGGTCCGGACAACACGTTGAGCGCAACATAAAGTGACACGGTGTGTCACCCCTGAGGAAACGTTGCGCGCAACAGTTCAAGAAGAAAAAATCGATTCTCCTCCAGTCCTGCAAGTATATCCACGTGATGGCCAACGCCTTTGTAGATCATGATAATTAATGGCGCGCTGTGCAATTCAGTATTGCGCGTCCCGTTGCAATAAATGTTGACGTCTGGGCTTGTACTTATATAACAAATGGACTTTTTTCATTAAGTAATGATCCTTGTAAGAAGTAGGCACCAGTAATGCATGGCATGTAAAGCACGCGATTATACTAATTGGATAAGCAAATAAAAATCCTCGTTTCTGATTGGTCAGAGGCCAAAAAAACCCTAAAAATAGACCTAAAATTAGCTTTTCCCGCCATGTTTTAGAATATATTCGGTTCCAGTCTTATTTTCATTGTTTCTGCCAAAAATTGCCTCTTTTTGATGTGGGGAACTGGTACTTTGACAAGCAGCGTGGTTTCACAAGTCGGAGCCATCTTGGATTCAGACGTACTTCGAAGCAAATCTCAACTTTTTTAGATCAATATTGCACATTTTATGGAATCATTTTAAAATTGAGTTAGGTTTTTGGTTTGGTTGTTTTGGACGATACCTTCCTCAAGTGCCCGGCAGTGTCAGCACAGGTAGCCCAAGCTTTTGGTTTGTGTTGATTTACTATAGGATGTAGGGGGACTTTTAAACAGTCGATTTTTTGCCCTAAAATTTCATAAAATTTAATGAAATACTCACAGTGTCTTGTTGTTGCTCTAAATAACCCCCTGACTGAGTTTCAGACGATTTCATTCGGGTTTAGGTACTTTCTCCCCACCAAACATAAGAGGGGTAAAGGTTGGAGACACAGGCCTTCAAATTGCCTTCGGTGGGCTCCAGTTCACGACGATTTTTTCACTGAAATATACTCTCAACCGAGGTCTGCACGCGTACACAGTTGAAGGGATTATTTCTCGATCTTCGGACGGCAATCAAACGAAGATCGGCGACTTCCCTCAGCCACCAGCCCACTCGTTGCTCGACAACATCACAGGCAAACGACGCCATTTTATTCGCCGTTATCGAAACTGTGGACAGCGAAAGCCGTTAAAAAATCTGAGAGGGCCTGGAACGAGGAAAAATGAGACACCAACGGGTGGTACAGGGGAGTACAATGACACTGTTGGGAAGACATTGTACTCCCCTGTACCACCCGTTGGTGTCTCATTTTTCCTCGTTCCAGGCCCTCTCAGATTTTTTAACGGCTTTCGCTGTCCACAGTTTCGATAACGGCGAATAAAATGGCGTCGTTTGCCTGTGATGTTGTCGAGCAACGAGTGGGCTGGTGGCTGAGGGAAGTCGCCGATCTTCGTTTGATTGCCGTCCGAAGATCGAGAAATAATCCCTTCAACTGTGTACGCGTGCAGACCTCGGTTGAGAGTATATTTCAGTGAAAAAATCGTCGTGAACTGGAGCCCACCGAAGGCAATTTGAAGGCCTGTGTCTCCAACCTTTACCCCTCTTATGTTTGGTGGGGAGAAAGTACCTAAACCCGAATGAAATCGTCTGAAACTCAGTCAGGGGGTTATTTAGAGCAACAACAAGACACTGTGAGTATTTCATTAAATTTTATGAAATTTTAGGGCAAAAAATCGACTGTTTAAAAGTCCCCCTACATCCTATAGTAAATCAACACAAACCAAAAGCTTGGGCTACCTGTGGTGTCAGATAAAATTTTGTAAGTGTCACGCTCGCGGATCGATTCGTAAGCTTATGTACCCTGACCATCCGCGAAACGACAACATTCGAATTTTTTTGATTGTCTAGAAGCGCTCGAGGATTCTAACTAAATATAGACCATTTTTAAAGAAAGATTGGTGGATTTCATGGCGAAAAATGGAAGAATATCGGACTGTCTCCAAGCGTTACGCGCTGTGATGTCTTCGCACTCTGTGTACAGGGTTGGAGAAATACCGCATCAAATTCGAGATTTTTGGCTGCCTGGAAGCGCTTGAGGATTCTAAATAAAGGTAGAACACTTTCGAATAAATATTTTGTTTGATTTCGAATAGAAATGTTGAAAAATATCGGACTGCCGGATGTTTAGTTATTTGTTATTTTAAGACCGTCACTAGGTCCGGCTGCCGGACGTTTAGTAACTTCGTTCTCTTTTAGAGTTTACGTTTGAGGACTAGGAGGGAAAGCCTTTATTGCTGACATATTTGGACATGCCAAACACATGTTCATGTACGGCATAACTTTTGTAGTGGAAAGGAGTATTTTAGAAGAACTTGTAGACCTTGACCTTTCACACCATACCAAATAACTTTGTAATAGCTCTGTTTTGCGTGTTTGAGCTCATATTGCACATCTCAAAGAAAATAAAGGAACTTTTGTTTTTGAACAAGACGTTTTCCAGACTTAGAAGAGGGGGATGTAGAATTGAGACAGAAGATGGATTTTATCCTTTGGACATCTAAATGCGAGTTTAGTCGAGAAATGGATAACGTGATGATTTTCGGCGGACTCGGTTTTACAATTTACGGCTGACGATCCTGGAAGATGACTCATTGCCTGCATTGCATATTGAATGTTTTGTATTTATCGTTAGGCATATAATTATGAAACATATTTATGTCATTGTAGTTTATTTGGCCAGCTAGTTTTACATTGTTCTGTGTACAGGAAACACGCAATGACAGCTCAGCGTATCGTGTTACGTTTCAGTGTTAGCGAGTGAGAGAAAAGACTTATTTTAGCTATGTTCCCCACGACCAGTTTTCGTTAAATTTCATACGAAGTTTTTATGGTGTTTGATAATGCAATTTTTAAATTAAGATGTTCTGAAAACCAGCTTTGATCCCAAGAAATTTGATTTGTAAATTCAAATTTCGCGCTTGAATTGAATCCGACCAATGAGGTAGCCGTATTTTAATTGGATTGCAAATTGACTATAACAGTCATTTATGCATTAGGGGGCGTGAATTTGCCTACTTCTTACAAGGATCATTACTTAATAATATTAATACATTTGGATATCAATAAACAATACTTTGATCTTTCGTTTCTGCAAGAACGAACAATGCACAACTTGAAAATCCAATATGGCGGCCTCAATATATAAGCTTCATCGGAATTATTTTAAGCTAAAGCACTATTCTTTACAGGTATAAAGAAATCAAAGATAGATCGATGTGCATTATGAAAAGTTAGCTATCGATAATGCTACTAAATTATCACACAAATTTCACAGCTAATTACACATCCATGCATGTTAATAGCCGACTTCCGAGATACACTTCACTTGTCACATACAAAGGAATCAAGACGAGGCATAAAGCTCAGTCATTCGTAACAAGACAAAACGTTTTAGCACGTAGTCTCGTTCTGAATCCTTTATATGTGGCAGGTGAAGTCATATCTCGGAATGGACTATTGTAGACAGCACAAAGCTGGCTCACCTCCATTGCGCATGTGCGATGTTTTTCTTTGGACACTGCCAACTCCATCTCCAAAGCACGAATGGTATCATGGGAAACAACCAACTGAAACAAAAAAGCAGTTATCATTAAAATTCTAAATATCTTCTTGTGTCTTCATTCATTAGTACTCGGCAGGCGAAGCAGCAAAAGTCGCAATGTGCAGTTTTCTCGTCCGTAACAAAATGGAGACGTCTCTTCAGCGCATCCTCAGCCGAGGAGATCGAACGCCCGCCGAGTGAACGCTCGACGCGTCTTGACACCAAAGCGTAACACAACAATGTAGAATCGGTTTGAAGTGCGGGACGACTGAGAGGGGGAGGGGGAGATATATGGAACATCAATACCTCATCACTGCATTTGGAGAATTCCACCTGCAGCGTGGAGATTTCCTCACGAAGTTTTGTCATCAGCTCTTCCTGTTGAACAAGCTGCAAACAAACATAAATTTTAAAAGTAAAACACGACAATCTTAACTATTAGATTCCAGAAAAAAACTGAAGTTATGAAGATTAAGATTATTAGAATCAGATTCAAATATCCGCGAGATTTTTAGAATGAGATGCCAATGGTTGAAATTCCAATCATATAGAATTTGTTGATCCCAAATGATTCTGACGTCAATCATTCCATGTTCATAGCACATATTCGATCAAGAATATGCCAATAAATGGCATTTGAGCTATATTTGAGCAAATTATATCTAAATACTTATTAGATTAAAATACGTTCGTTGCAACTTTTATGAATCTGCCTTACAGTGTCCCGCAAGCTATCAAGCAATGCGCCCGTATCCCGCGAGTCTTCGTCGATCTTCACTTCTTCTACAATCATGTTTTGCAGTCTACGTCTATCACTTCTTACTTGGCGGGTTAATGGAAATCGCGGTACAAAATGACGCGCGCGCAAGAATGAAGAATCAAGACTGCTGCTACGTCATATTCGCTATTGTGACGTCATTAAATTAATAATGAACTCAGTTTGTATTCACGTGTGGAACGAATGATCTGAGCTCTAATCGACAGTCTTCGTTGTAGGTAAGAGTGAACGGAGTAACGTGAAACGTCTCGGCAATGGAGGGTTAACCGATCATTGATTCAAAATCTTCGGGTATAAACAACATCTTTTCTCCCTTGTCAATTATATGCAATCATTCTCAAATTAACTGGCTATGAAATAAGCTGTCATAATATTAATACTTTTAGAATAAGAACCAGCACAAGAAAAAAATATCCATCTTTGCAAACGTTACAATCTTTTTCTTTTCTACAATACATCATGTAAATAATTCAAATAATTGCAGTTACTACGTTATTTCACTCTTTAGAACTTGAGCTCCATAATTATGTAATATATAGTAACAAGAAATACTTATGTTTGCTAGGTCTATGTGTAGTGAACTTTCTAGAGTGATTTTATTGAACCTGTGAAAGAAAGTTGACCCGAGGGGGTGACTCCACTGTAAAATGATCGGGTATGCTCGTCGTATCTCTTAGGTGTAAAAATCAGCGATTTGGCATCTTTTAGGATGTTAAAAGTGAAGTTTAGAGTTTTAGCATTTCCTGGTCTCTTTTAGGGTATCAAAAGAGCCTATCGCTTATTATCTTGTTCTCAAATGGAAGAAATTTGCCCAACCAAAGCATGTCAACCGTCAAATTTTATAATCAGTAATAATGTTCATTAGCTTGTTATCGTTGGTATCTCTTAGGGGTTAAAAATCGTCCAGCCACGCCCTTCTTAAAAAACTACCGGAATCTTTTAGCGGTGTTCTTGAAAAGTATACCCGATCTTTTTACAATGGAGTCCCCCCCCCCCGGGAAAGTTAACAACTACTGAGTACTAGTAGATAACGAACAATAGAAAACAATTGGGTTTAGAGTCGACTACTAACTATTATGCGTACTATTTTTTCACGGGTTAAATAAAATCACTCTATTAACAAGAAATACTTATGTTTGCTATCTCTAGCCAGCTTTCTAATAGTTACACACCTAGTATGTATTTTCGTTACTTCATTTTCAACTCACCTCGTCATAACATTCAGTGTACTGTTGTTTCACATCAGTTAGTTCATCCTGTAGTCTTTTAACTCGTTCGTCTTTATTTGCCAGCTGTAAGTGTCAAGAAACACACAAAAAGAGACTATGACATACAGTCACGAAAGCCTGCCTAATTTCGTATGACTGTGAAAACGCCGGTTACGACACGGCGCAGTCGATCCGTTTCACACTCATACGAAAACTGCTTAAACAAACATATAACTAGGAATTTCTTTGTCCCGTTCCCTGACATCTTGTCACACCAGAGATTGTCTGTGGCTACATGTTCATGCTGGTATTAATGTGACGTCACGGCAGCCATCTCAGTTGGATGACTTCAACAACAGAGTGCCCGTAACCCCTAATTTGAAATTTTGATAATCAGTTTCTTTATATGAACTGAAAAGCTGGAAAAGGTTTTTGATATTAAAATATTCTTGAATGAGAATGTCTTCTTTCTGAGTGATAAGCCAAACGTAGCAAAAACATTCACCACACTGTGTATTTTAGCAGTTAAAAATGTTTTGCAAATGGAAAACTTGTAAGATTATTATCTCTAGTTTTTTTTTTTTTTGTTTGTTTGTTGTTTTTTTGTTTGTTGTTGTTGTTGTTGTTTTTGGGGTTATTAATAATTCCTGAGTTGACGTCACTTCATTTTCAGATTTGAAATGCTTAAACCTCAGAAAAGAGATGTCTATATCCAGAAATATTAAACCATAAAGCATTTCCATTCATGAAGAAACGATTATCAAAATTTCAAACCAATTCAAAAAGACACCCTACGAATTTTCATCGAACGTGATAAACTTAGATTGACGGACGTTATTCTGTGGTGTGTCAGTAGACAACGTTCAAGATCTGTCGGCTTGATACCCAGTAGTCCAGACCCAGGCCTCTTTTTACCCCGCTACGCTTTAATAAAACAGAGTCCAGAAGAACTTGCATACGCATGCGTTACATGAACCAATCAGACACCGTGAAAGTTTGGTGTGACCTGGTTACAAAGCTATCGTTGAAATTTATCTGATTTAAATCAGCTATATGGGGCTCATTTTGAAAACGAATTTATCGAAGCAGTTAAGTATGCCTTCACTTGTACGAAGTACACGTTTTTACCTAAATTGGAGCAAATCCAAGCCCTGTGTGACTTGTCAAAAGGCCTTGTAACCAGGTCACACCAAAATGTTACGGTGTCTGATTGGTTCATGTAACGCATGCGCATGCAAGTTCTTCTGGACTCTGTTTTACCGAAGTGGAGCGGGGTATAAAGAGGCCTGGGTCTGGACTAGATACCCAGGCGAGGAGTAATAAAAACAAAATGACGTCATTTTTCAACAAAACAAGGAATTTTCTCCTGAGAGTATTTGAGATCTCGAGTGCTGTCCATTGACGGTGAACCCTTGGTTGACCAAACTTTATCTTCTGATCATGCGTTTGTTCAGGTTCTCATAATGCAGCGTGTTATTTGAAGAAAAGTAATAAAACCTGCAGCACAAAGATACAATGCAGAGTGTACTAACAATAATTCAGCTTGAATCTCTTTCAGAATTTTTAGCCTGTCAAAACAGAAATATGCGTTTTACCCAATGCATAATATGCGCTTTCTCACGCTTCAAATGGTTTGAACTCTTTAGAATGTTTACCTAATATTGAAATATAGCTCTAAGCAAAGAATAAACTATGCAATTCCTTGCGAATGCTTGCGAATTGCACGTCTGTATTCAAGGGCGTCTGGGGGAAGAGAAGAAGAGGTTCCCTTCCAGCCTCATGAAACCTTGTCATCACAAAGAGATAAATCACTAAAAGTGAAGCAGCAAAGTAAAGTTTGTGGATGCAAACACACTGAATAAGAATAAGAAGGCGACGGGTATTACTCAGACAATTTGAGGTAAGAGGTATTTGTATGCGAGATTGTTTTTGTTCTTGATGTTGGTGTTTTTAGTGATATGCAAAGGGGGCAGCACAAAGCCCTCTTGAAGAGGAGCGGTGATTGGTTTAAAAACAATGATCTTTTAAAAACGATGAATGAAAACATTGAATCCTATTGTACTCCATTGGCCAATCAGAAAATGCGTTCAAACCCACTTTATGCTATCTGTATGGAAACAGTGCACTTGCTGTTGAATGCAAATATTCCCAGATTGCTATGCGGTCCTCTCCCCTTTAGGTGTACACTTGATTGTTAGCCCGAAAGGAATTATGGGTCTACTTTCTTAATTTGTCTGGTCTAACAGGAATGAAACTTATTGTACAATATCAGCCTAATTATGCACAGTCATTTCGGATAGCAGTTTACATGGTCTCAAGTCCAAGTATTCTTTGACTGAGATTGAGTATCCAGTCTCTCCTTAACAATATTTTTTTGTAACAAAGCAGTTTTCGTACGACTGGAAAATTTCGTGTCATGACGTGTTGAACCGTAATCTGAATCATTACAATGCGCGTTGAAGGAGGATATTATTCTAATAGAAATACTGAAAATGGTTGCGATGATTGGGCACGACAGACGTTCCCACAGTCAAATGAGAATTGACCCCCCCCCCCCTCCCCCCAAAAACAAAACAAAACAAAACAAAACAAAACAAAACAAAAAACAAAACAAAACAAAACAAAACAAAACAAAACAAAACAAAACAAAACAAAACAAAACAAAAACAAAAACAAATCAAATCAAAACAAAAAAACAAAAAACAGCCCCCCCCCCCCCCTCAAAAAAAAAACACGAGAAAATGATGAAAAACCGCCATTCAGCGGCGTTTCAAAACCGGCGCTTTTCTCAACCATGGGTTATCACGAATAGACCCCTAGCAGAGTAGCCAATCAGAATGCAGGATTTGTGATAGACCACAAGTAGGTGGATTAACTGCAAAGACTCATGTCAACATTCAAGACCATGTTTGGCAATGAATAAACAACAGAAAATTAATCAAAACCCTGGCAGTTTACTAAAATGTTAAGCCAAATATGGTCGAAAATGCTGTCATAAGATGAAACAACGAGACAAACTCTGACGATTTGGAAAATATTTATTAATCATCAATTCGAATCAATATATTAATTACCATAAAATTTCTATAAAATTGTGAATTCTTGTCTAATCTAATACTTATTTCAATTTTTTTAATTTTTTTATCATAAATCAATTATATATGTTCTATAAAAACTACTTTCTGATCTAAAAATCTAAAATTGATATCAAAAGTAGCAAAAGTTGAAATTAAAAAAATATCAGCCAAACATGGTCTTGAAAGTGCATTGTCTACAAGGTCTATGAATGTCTTTTGTAATGTAGTGCAATTTTATAATTTCGAAGTCTTTATACGTTGTCGTGGTACGTACAAGAAATGCATGCATAATCTTTTGTTCATTTGAAAATCAAAACTACAAAAACACAAACTTCAAGTATGATTTACTCAGGAGAAGTTTGCGTTCTCATCCGTTTTTGAACTCACTTCTTCCTCAGAGCGTTGCTTGAGTTCTTCATAGCTTCGAGTTGACTGGTTCAAATCGCGCTCCAGTTTGTGCACAACGTCGAGTTGTTGAGAAATCTAATAAAAATTCAATAATATTAATGAGAAAATAGACCATATGATCTTAATAATAATAATAAATAATAATAATAATAATAATACTAGTATATCTGGAAATCATGTCTATAAAGAGTTGTCGTGCAAAGTCAAAAATCAATCAATCAATCAATCAATCAATCAATCAATCAATCAATCAATCAATCAATCAATCAATCAATCAATCAATCAATAATCAAATTCTCGTTCCTTAATAAAAAAGTAACCAATTATAGACAATCATTTCAATTGGCTTTTTTTTCTTCCTGATCGATCGAGACAACTTTTCTTGAAACGAATTTCAAATGACTGCACATTCCTTTCAGGTCGCGGGATTGATGTTACAAGTTGCAGCTTGTTTTGTAACGTTACGAAAATTAGCTCGCTCAACTTTCTTCTGAAACTTGCCACGCTATTTTTCGTTGCCCTGCAAGTTGCGGAGAGGGTGTGTTACACGCGGGATCTCTTCTACAACTTGCTACACAATGGCGTTGCAATATGAGTTTCAAGAAAATTGCCTCGTGTAAAATGGTCTTAGTGACACTCAATACAAACCTCTTTCTCTTTGTCTCGTTGCTGTTCCTTCAAGAAAGATGTTTCAGTTTTTAAACGGTCGATCATTTCTTCTCTTTTTCTCATCTAAACAAACAAATAAACAAACAAATAAACATCCTATATAGTTGATAAAAAGTGTGTGTAATGATCTGGTTAATAACAAATGTGTGTAATAATTTGGGTTAAATGTTTTTACCAGGCAAACTAATCGAGTGATGACAAAATGGAACAGTCCAGTTGCCACGTAGGTCCTTCATATATGGTAGTGGGAACAGCTTCGTTCTAGTAATAGTAAAGAGCCTTTGATATTAGGACCCACTATAATGTACCATATATGAAGGACCTACCAGTTTCCAATTAATAGAGACCGCTGAGCTTCCTGACAAAAGGCGCATTTATGCAGCCTTAGCCTCCTTTTCAAGAAAACCCATGGGAATAAACTCGATTTTTGTGTTGTTGTTTATCAACAATTTATGCTTTTCTCTCACTGGTCTTTTTGAATAATTTACGTTGATTCGATGCTAACCCTGTGTTTGTGCGCCTGTTGTCTAATTTTGCAGCGGTATCACCAAACTCGAAAAAGGTCTATTTCTACGTTTATTATCACCTTTTCCAAGATGTCGCCGTGCTGGTCTTGCAAATCGTCCATTTCTGATGTTAACTGTTGAATTGCGTCTTCCTTCATTGCAGACTAGAAATGATCAATATAGTATGTTACTATGGAGAACAAGGCACAAACACAACTTATGGCCTCTTATATGACGTGACACCCATAAGTAATGAAGTTCAATTAAGAATTGGTATATACACTTAGCGTGCGTCTATCGAGAGTTGCTGCTAAGCACTCAAGAGGTTTGAATGGAACTAGACTACGCCTCGTGCGACTCTTTCGCTTGTTTCATGCTTAGCAACCTCCCGCGTGCACCCAAAACTCGATAAATGCACGCTAAGTACGTACCAATCCACAAGCCTTATTCAGTAAGGTCAAAGAACAAAATGTCAAATGCCACCAAATTTGGTGAACGCGTGTTCAAGAGATTTAATGCCCGGTACTTTTGGAGAGCAGCAGAAAAACCATCGCTTTTGTAAATATTTCCGAGAATCTTTACTGTAACTTGGCAGGTTTTGCAACAAGTTATGAGCAATGGTGGCAGAAATGTAGGGCTTAAAGTTTTTGATGTATCATTGCCAATTCATGAAAAAGTATGGAATCAGCAGTTTTTCCATTATGGCACTATGGCAATTTTCAAGAAAATTGAATGATTGCTGATGCTCGTTCTTTGTCTGTAAGCTAAATATGAAATTCTGTATCCAAATATAGAATTGGCTGATGATTGGCTTAGCAAGACCCTCAAGGTGATTTGATTGGTTAAACGAGTATACCTACCTCGTGATCCTTTTGGTCCAGTTGGCTTTCTAGTGAATGGATCTTAAGATTCATTTCTCTTATGTTGTCTTCACACTGCTCCAGCTAATGAATGAATGAATGAGATTTTTTAAATTAATCGGCGAACGGGACCGACCGAAACATGTGCAGGTTTTATTCGTCCATTACAAAATGCAAACAGGTCTCTACAGCGCATGCTCAATGGACGGTCGAAAGCCCGTTGAGTGAACGCTTCAAATAATTGTCTGGGAAAAAGCTGGGAAAATGTTGGGAAAAAGCTTTTAGTTTCGTAGGCGTTATTTTGAAATAAAGCACAGATCCCGAACGACGCGAGAAGAAAATAAAGAATACAAATGAAAACACAGACAACAAACACAAAATAACAACAACATCGCCCACAACAATCGATCTTTGCTCTGAAGTATATCCGTCCGTCCGTGTTTCCGCCCGTTCGTTCGTGCGTGCGTCAGTCCGCCCGTTCGGTCGGTCTTGCATGCGTGCGTCCTCTCGCCCTTTCGTTCATTAATTCGTTCGTTGGTTCGTGCGTGCGTGCGTGGGTGCGTGCGTTCGTTCGTTCAATAACACCGACATCATAAGCGAAAGAAAAAAGATAGAAACTCATTCATACCTGTCCCGTGTATTCATCAGTTTTACTCTTCATTTCACCAAGTTTATTTTCCATCTCTACTACAGCGTTGTTTCTTGTTTGCACCTGATAACCAAAAGTGTTTTGTATGCAGGTTAGAAAAATCCACTTTTATCGCTTTGAAATATCACAGCTTATTTCCGGGTTCCCAAAAAAATTCTGCCCCGTTCAACGAAGGGTGGATAGAGCTATCCTTTGGACAAACTCTTCTTCAACAGATTAATTTATTGGAAACGTTTCATCCACCGGAGAAGGATTTTTCCCACGGATAGCGTGGTTATTCACGCTCCTTGCAACCGGGGTATGCTCTCCAAGAAAGTGTTATATTTGTGTTATGGAGAAGACATATTTACCAATAACACTCATAGTACTTACATCTTGTAGGCAATCTTCATACTGTTGTCGTAGTCTGTCTATCGCTCGCTCTTGTTCATGAATCTGTAACAGAAATCGTAGTCTAGTTCGGTTCTACGACATATTGACATTTTGGCAGTTTTCGATCAATTCCTAGCAACCAACTGTCCTGTTGGTATTCTAGTTCCTGTGTGAGTACGAGTAGAGGGAGTTGAGTTGGAAGGGAGTTTTGAATAGACCATCTTCTCAAGATTGTGCAGTCCGGCTAAGCCTTGCTTTGAATCCAGATTTCAAACAAAATGAGCTTGACAAATCCAAGGGGCGTATCCAGAATATTTCAAAGGGGGGGGGGGGGGGGGTCACACTTTCCATTTTCCACCAAAGGGGGGTCACACTTCCAATTTCTCAATCTTTCTCCAGTCAGATTCTTTTATTTCTATCATCTTTTTGTTTTCAAAGGGGGGTCACGGGCACCCTAGGACCCCCCCTGGATACGCCCCTGAATCCAGAATCAAAGATCATTTTTCATAGTAAACGACAGAAAATGCTATACAGGTTGTTTTAGTAATAAACATTTAAAATTGAAACTTAGAGTCAAAAATAATTTTTCATCATAGCCTGTCATCCTGACCGTCAATGGCCAGTCACAGAAAAAGGCTATTGGAGGTGCACTGTTGGGAAAAGGAATGGCAAGGTTCTTAAATGTGGGTTGGAATTAAAATTATAAGATCTTTACGTTTTCTTCGGCCTTTTCTCGCTGTTCTTGTAACGTTAACTTTTCAAGCTTTAGTTTATGAATGGCTTCCTCACGTTTTGTGACCTAAAAACAACAGATAAACTTTTTAAATAAATATTTATTATATAGTCTTCCCGATACGCACGCTTTGATTGGCCGAAAGTTGTGCTCCATCAGAGAACAGTTCTGATGTCAGCACCGCGAGTTCGAGTGCGCGCGCGCCTTTTCAATTTTCACATGGCGGGACCTTTTCTCCTTGAATATTTTCTTTGAAATTTAGTAAGTTGAATAATAGTACAAATCAAACGTTTGGTGAATAAAATAGAGAAAGGAGAAGTTGTGCAAGAGACATAACAACACAGTCGAACCTCTTTAAAGTGGACACTAAAGGGCCGAAGAACAGTGTCCGCAGTTAGAGGTTTTGTTTACAAGGAAATGTATGAAGATTTCAGCTATGGAACATACAGACCCGTTCGTTATAGAGAGGCCGTGAGTATTATAGAGGTATCCGTAAGGACAAGTTCTACTGTACTTTGGAATTACACTTTAATGATCACCTTTGAGCGTGAAAAAATCGTCTTATAATAGACAGTGGTCGTTTTACATAAAGGTTTTTCTAATTTCCGTTTGTTTAGCTTTACTAATGTGTTCTGATAAACTTACCTCGTCTGCCAGTACGTCGTGTTCGCTTTGGGTCGATATTTTGTAAGCTTGGATTTTAGCCTGAAGCTTGCCATTCTGCAAACAAAAAACAGTGAAGCTTTAGATTTGTTTTTCTTGTATTGATGTTGTTTAAGAAGTAGAACAATGAATTAGACTGAAACAATCTGGAAGTTTACTATTTAGTCCACGTGCACAGATGTAAATAACCGAATACTGAAGTCCCCCCCCCCCCCCTCTCCTCCTCACGGGACCTATTCAAACGACAAAAGACAGTATCGACAGTATATAAGACTTTCGACAAATCTATGATACAACAAATTAGATTTGTGTAATGGAATTCAGTATCTAAATGATACGAATTAATCTTTAAGAGGAGGGAAGATGTTCGCAACTTGTGCGATCATCTTGACAAACCTCACTTATAAATACGCTAAAATATGCAAGGAGAAAATGAGGCGCTCAAAAAATGGCAAGCAATATACTTTTCACGCTGTCACCTACCTCTTCAACAGATTCGTTGTATACTTTACGAAGATTTTGAATTTCGTTTTCTAGATTTTTTACTGTTTCGTCACGACGGTTTAACTAGAAAGAATAGTGACATGTAAGAAAACAAACACAAAGAATAGAAACAAAATAACCAAAACTGAGATAATCTATCTACATACCTTCCTGCCTGCCTCCTTGGTATCTTATTTCCCTACACACTAAACTACAATATAACTACTACTTCTCCTGCTTTATTTTCCAAATAAACAATAAATACATTTGTTGACGATAAAATATAAAGTTATGTTAAAAATCGGCTTTTTAATTTGCTATTGCTTTAAGTTTGAAATTTTCAGTAAAGTATTTTAAAACATAAATGAATTTGATAATTCTCCGAACCATAAAATTCATTACACTTTCTATTTACAACGGTATAATTATACCCAAAACGTCGGCAAAGATGAAGAACTACGCCTACGCCGAAGTGCACTTAATCTTAATTGCTCAAATTCTTCAAAAATAGCAGGCGAACTCGACTGCCTTCTTAACGATAGCCGACGTGGACGGGATTCCTGCTTAGTTTCTTTTCTTTTTTGACAGGATTCCTGTTTAGTTTCTTTTCTTTTTCTTACATCGTCTTGTGTGCGTCGATGGGTTTCTTGTACGTTGAGAAGTTCCAGCTCTAACTTCTGAATTGCTTTCTCTCGTCGAGAAACCTGAGAGAAAAGTTTGCAAACATTAACATGGTTGTAGTTAAGTTCATTAGTTCAGAACATTCGCAGACAAGGCGAGTTTGAAATCAATGTGTGCTTCTTGAGAGATAAGCAGACAGGCATTTAAACTGAAAGTCCTCAAGGACAAATGGGCGTTAGGATAGATTAGAAACAGAAGCCGGACTGGCTGACTGATATAGAGACAGACGGACGGACGGACGGACGGCCAGACGGACGGACGGCCAGACAGACAGACAGACAGACAAACAGACAGACAGACAAGAGTATTACCTCGTCCACGCATTCTTTCTGTTGTGATTGTAGTCTTTGGATTGCTTCATCACGATGAGAAATCTAAACCAAAACGCAATGTATACAGTTCATATTTAACGTTTGAACAGTATCAACATCTTGTTAACTTACTTTGCTAGCAGACTGCTGTCCTTCTTCCTTTAGAGAAGATAACTCAGACTTTAGATTACGAATAGAAGTGTCTTTCTCTTCCAGCTGAAACATTCAAAAACATATAATTAACAAATTGAAGATGGTTACAACAATTATTTGAGATAAAAGTTAAAAAATCCTTTTCAAACGGGGCAACAGAACGAGCGCGCGCTGAAACGCGTCAGCAGTGTGTCTGTCCTCTTATTGACACACTCTAAACAACCAATCAGATCGCGAGATTAGTATCAAGTCTTGTAAAATTGAGATTATTAAGTTTCGCAGATTACATCTGTAATTAATACCACGTATTTTCAAACGGCCGGCGTTCCCCATTCCTTTCAGCTCCACTCACCTCCCCCCCCCCCCCCCCCCCAAATCACGTATCAAGTCCCCTAGACGCCATGCATGGGGTCTTCCACTGCGACATCAGTTTATGTTAGCGGTAAAATAGACGAGCATGTTTCCAAAGGAAGTAGTGGCTGACCATTGAAACTCACTAAACACACAGAAATCATTTTCTGATATTAACTGTATGATACAATCAAAACATCCTTTATACTCTCCACATACAATTCAACTGTACAACTTGATGTGAGGAACGTGAAAACTTTGCGGCCATGAGGCTACAAATCCAGACAATGAACCACGTTGCATGGCCCAGGAAAAGCAGGTCACGTGACCCTCTGTGCAGTCTGCCGTTTCCCGTGTACGTGATGCTTAACGTCTCTAATTAGAGCGGTTTTCGTATGAGTGGGAAACTTACCGCGCCGTACCGTGACCGTGTCATTGCCGTAATGTCTATAAAAACATTCGAAATTCCTACCGTAACCGTGCCGTGCGGTGACGGTGTTGTCTTCCCAGTCATACGAAATCAGCTCTATTGCGCGCCACTTTACGGAACGTTACACAGGTACGGCCGGGTAGGAGTGACTTATTCTTTAAAGTAGTACGCGTGTAAACATGTCTGCAAGATCGCAACTCTCAGTGCGTGAAACGAAACTGGGTGAACATCTCCTCCTACGAGTACTTAGAGCGTCGTTCTGAAGCATTTTCTGCGACGCTGTGCGTAACATGAGAGTGAGTTATAGGGGTGGACACAGTGCAACTGCTGTTGCGCTCAACGTTCCAGAAAAACTTGCATTGTGTGCCCGGCCTTAGGGCAAGTTACCTACAAGTAATACCTTACAGGGGTCAATGCTGTATTCAACATCACACAATGTCCGTTCCATAGAATCTACGCTACAGACTTCATAACAAAATAGTTAGGTACTTACAAGGCGAGTTAAATGGTCTGACGTTTCCATGCTGCTTATTGCTTTCTTTTCAAGGCGGCTTTCTAGATCGGATATCTACAGGAGAGAAAGCAGTTATCTTTGACCTAAGCCTTCTAAGATAGCTCTTAAATAGTGGTGTGCGACACTCAGAAAAGTGAACATTAAAATAATGCCGTTAACTTTAAGCCAACGGGTGTGAATTTGCACTGAAAAAATTCTGGGCCGCAGACGTGATTTGAGCCTATGGCTTTTCCAGCGCCGATCAGAAGCTCTAATCACTACTGGGGTTCCTGTGGTGGGCGAGTTCGTAAATTGTAAATGTTAACTTCAATAGGCAATGTGCAGCGCAAGAGCTTGCAAAGGACTCTGGGAGTTAGAGTTCGGAAAAAATCTAACGATTTCTAGCCTAAAAGCATTTTGCAACATTTTAATTTTTTATGCTAAATTACTTGCATTTTCTGTAAGGAAATGACAAAAATAGATTTCTGTGCTTATTTCAGCGGGAATGAAAAAGTCCAAGGACTTAGTTTCCCGTCATGCTTTGTTCTTGAAAATGGCGCTCAAGTACATTATATATTACTTTATTCACGCTTTTCCCTCGCTCCCACCCTTTCTTCTCTCTCTTTCTTTTTCTCTCTTTCTTCTTCCCTCTCTTATTTAAAATCAAAACAATCATCTCACACGAACAACCTTTAAATTGTTTTGTATCGGGTAATTTCGCTGCGCTCGTGATTCCACTTGAGTTTTGAACATTTTATGACGTCAAGAGTGTGTCAATAAGAGGACAGACAACTCAAAACCATCTTCACTTCGTTTTTTACCACAATTATTTGCGATAAAAGTTAAAAAACCCTTATCAAACGGTGCAACAGAAGGAGCGCGCGCGCCGAAACGCGTCACCAGTGTGTCTGTCCTCTTATTGACACACTCTAATCAACCGATCAGATTGCCAGATTAGTATCGTGTTGTAAGAAATAAAGGTGACTTACTCTCTTATTAGCTGAATCAAGTTTGGTCTCCAAATCGTCTTGTTTACGATTAAACTCGTCTCGCTAATAAATACAATCCATGAAAAATGTCAAAACCCAGGTGCACAACAAATCTGTCTTGACACTTGTCTCACAAGAAACATTTGACGTTAGCAACAAGTCTACTAAGTACAAAGCTAAAATATTTGACTTGACTAAACAAAGAATAAAATGAGTTTGTTTATATGGAACGCGCGTGTGGATTGAATCTTTTGCGTTTAATATTTCGAGAACTGCTTACAGCAGTCATGAATATGAAGCTAATTCCAGGTATCAACTTAATGTGTGCAGTGGACCAAGCTTTTATCATATAAAACATAACAGATTTGAATCACTATAATTCCAAGAAAGCTGTTAAATCTTATCTAAAATGTAACATTACTGAATCACAAATCTTTGAACAAACATTTGCTTCAAATCTGAAACTTATTCACAAAACTTTCCTATAAATTAAAGCGAGTTGTAAACATTATGACTGTGTACCTGTTCAGTCACTTCTTTGTTCTCCTCTCGCATCCTCTGCACAACTTGATTTCGATGAGTAAGCTAAAAAATAATCACACAAGAATGTAAGAAGCTAAGTGAAGACTACAAGTTTTCTAAACAAACATCACAATACCTCGGTTGGCTCAAAGAAAAACATTTTGAGAGCAGTTACTAAAACGGTGTGTCAGTTAGAGTCGTGTCGTTTGAACGGTTGAGAATCGTTGTTCCCGCCAAAGCCAAAACTTATTTCACAGTCACATATTTGAAGGCATTTTGAGTAAGTATTCATTCAATCCTTTCAGATGAAAAAGGTTTACAGTTTGAGCTATCGTTGACTACAATTTAAGGGCTTTGGATCAGGAAAGTGAGTCTGAAGCAGCTGGATTATGTAGTGAATATCAATTTGAGACCTTAACGCATGTGAACAAAAGACCTGTTGTGCTGCCATTGTTATACTAAACAATTACAACGGTCCACTTTCTTAAGAACACCTTAAATGCTAATTGACACATTAACAGCAAAAATACTTGATTTGATAATTCGAAATCTAAGTAATGAAAAGTAATGAGTTTTCTAAAAGATGATAATAAAAATTAGCTTATTTGTCCTTTGATGAAGGCCGACTTTTACTAATATATGAGATTAGTATATGAGAAATTTACGCGACCATTGCTCAATCATCAAATCCAAAATAAAAAATCGGCTTATGTAGAGATCAAAATTAAACCTCGTTCAATTAACAATATCACCATTTCACTTTTTGGGGGGGGGGACGAATTACGTTTTTACCAGAAATTGAATAAAAGCAAGTGACAAGTCTAAAAGAGTACTGAAAGTTTGAATGTGGAATCCCCGCGTCGAAGCCAGACCACCTAAACCGTCGATTTACTGACCCAAAACAAAACTTTCACAAAACTTTCAAAGTTTGAACGTGGAATCCCGTCGAAGCCCGACCACCTAACCGTCGATTTACTGATCCCAAAACAAAACTTTCACCGTAATTAAAAAACTTTCTTTAACTTCCTATTTATACTGCTGAAATCGTATTAAGAGATTCTAGAAAACAAACATTAATTGGGTTTTTAACAAACCAACAGATTTCTGCAAACAATTCGCAGACTTGGAAGACTATAAACATTTCGCGTATCACCTTGCATATATTACCGAAACTTTCTCGCATCTTGATAGACCTTCAGTCACCTAACTTAAGTACTTACACGCACAATTCGATGAAACCAAATTTCAAATTTCCACCAAGTAAAATTCCATATGAAAAATCAAAACCCTCTTCTTCAAAACTATCTCTTCTTGGTTCGAAGTGTTTCTGAATTCAAATTTCCCTCCTCACAGTAATTTGATTAATGATGGCTGAAAAGCTATTGTGTAGAAAACAATATAATAACTAAACGGCCTTACGATGACTGATGGCTTATAACAATACACTTTAATGCAGAAAACAAATTAGCGTATAATTAAGAAATGAGTGCAAAATAACGGTTGACGGAAGACCCGCCCCTAAAAACTGTTCAAATGTAAAGCTGATGTTCAACGAGACGATTTGCAACGACAATGTGACGCTGGGTCAAATTCGTAATTTTACTTTACGAGTTTTTTCAATTCAAACCAAAAATAGCAATATGTGCAGAAGCCAAAATTGCGCTCAAATCTTTCCGTGGGGTATGTCAGAAGGCCGTCGTCCTTGCAAATCGTAAACTGAGACGGCGATACACGCTGCAATTTTTTCTCCTGCTTGCAATGCAATTTTAGGGATTTTGTTGTGAGAGCGAAATTGCCGAGTGTATCATGTCTGGCAACACAGGCGGCAACGATGCCTCGCAACAAAAGACGTTGCACAAAGTTCAAAAGTATAAACTTTTCTCTGCAACATTGCACGCTCGTACTGAATGTTGCAGAGTGATGATAGACGCTGCAATTTTTCTCTGCAACAAAATCTAAAATTGCATTGCTAGCGAGGAAAAAATTGCAGCGTGTATCGCCAGCTTAACATCAACTTACCGCCTGGTTGACTCTAGCGATACAAGCATAAATGCACAATACTGAGCCTGTGTATGTTGCTTTTGGCTTATGTCACTAATGAAAAGACAAGCACTGCTAATGAGCAGACATTACTGAGTATGTGTATGTTGCTTGTTCTCCGTGTTCTGTAACTAGTGAAAAGACGAGCAGTACTGTAAAAAGCAGTGCATCAGTGAGTCTGTGTATAGTATATTACTTGTACTTGTGTTTACATATCTCGCGCTGTTGAGAAAAAGTTTGATGATATCCACAGAGAAAACCCAAAAAGTTGACTGATGACTCACCTGCGATGACGCGTCTCGGAACTTGTTGTCGAGGGTTGAAAGTTCAGCCTTCAGCCTTAGTATGACGTCATGTCTTTCTGCAACCTGGGAATTAAGTTTTGTTGTTTATTTAACAACACTTTTTTCTATAACTTTTAAAACAGGCTCATTTTTGAGACCCTTCCCTCCCCTCCTCGGGCCCAACTCCTCTTCTTATCACAGGAGGCCTCCGAAGGTCCTTATTCTTAGTTTCTCTTTTCCCTTTCTCAATTCTTTCATTTTCTTCATAAAGACTGCAGAATTTCATATCATGAAAGGTTGCTCTCACTGAAAGGTTTTCAAAGATAGTTTCGCCGTATACAAAAGGCATCACATATATTCGAAGATTTGTTCGGATTGTTTATGGAGTTATATATGTACCTCGTTGGCTAAGGCGTCTCTCTGATCATCAGCCGATGCTTTAGTTCTCAACACCTCCTTCTGTAAACTCTGTACTTGTTCTTGTGATTCAGCAATCTGTTCGCGGCACTTCTTCAAATCATTTTCCAGTTGTTGAATGTAATACTTATTCTTCTCAAGCTAAAATAAAACAAGTGTACAGTATAAGATTAGTTAACAAGAAGAGAAAGGCCAATTTTTAGAAATGAATTAATATTTTTCTAATAATTTTAATGCCTTACCCTCGTCCCAGGGGTTTTTTTCCTACTTTTTTCCCTCGAATTTCCGTAGCTCGCTCGCCGCTTTCGCGGCTCAAATTCGAGGGGAAATAATAGAGAAAACCCCGGAACCAGGGTATTAATGCCTTGGCCTTACGTTAACATATGGTTTGACTTTCAAATTGACTTTCTCTGAGATTAACTTTCTAAACGATTGTCAAAAACAACCAGGGAGGTGTAAAATGTGAGTGAGGTGCAACAAGACGGTGAAATACCATATTAGGGCTTTGATTATTACTTAGTATAGGTTAAAGATCAAAGGACGATATTTAGCGTGCCCTTCGTGCCCTGGGGGTATATGCGCTTTCACCCCTCCCACCATCAGTATCCTGTGTACACTGAGCTACAGATTAGAGAGAAGTTGAAACAAGGGCGCAAGAATCACGATCACAATAATCGAACCGTCAACTGCTAGCTTAGAAGGCTGTATACTAAGCTGTTATCCTTGGAAAGACTTCTCGTAAGCGACCATTGCTACAGTACAGTGTTGTTAGGTATTTAATCGTACCTCGTAATCAACGTTGCTGCGATCTGCCTTAACTTGACGAAGCTCCTTGTCGTATTTGTGAATCTATAAGAAAAAAGGCATTTGGTGTTTAATGAGAATTACTGTCATCATCTTATATATTATCATCATCGTCAACATCATCATCATCATCCCAATCGTCGTCATCGCAATTTCACGTCACCAGGAGGAGCCGTGCTTAGTCTTAAAACATATCGACAATTAACACGGCTGCGTAGGAGGCTAGGTACGTAAGGCCCGTTTCATACGCCCCTCCGGCTCAGGTCAAGTACCTAATTGATGAATTAAGTTCGGCAAAAGAACGACGTCTGAATCAATTCGGTACGAAAACTTTTATTAGGTGCAACAACTAGCGTTGGTTCGACAGGATCTCTCGCATTATGCGGCGGAGCAATGGTTCGACAGAATTATGAACGCCCGAATCAACCGCCGCCGCACAGTCAAACTCAATAGCATTAGGAACGAAAGCAATTTAGGTACATGACAGGTTCGGCGTATCAGTGGAACGGGACTGAGGACGTCGGATGATTTAGAGAACTCATCGTCATCATTATTTCTAGTTATAATACAAATTCTGTACCTCATCAAGCGATGCATTGTATCTGTCCTTCAAACTCATTAGCTCGGTATCTCGACTGGTTAACTAAAAACAAGAAAGAAATCAACTGCTACAGGGATCTAGTTGTAGAAAAACAAACAAACAAAACGAACGGAGGAAAGAACGAACAAACAGGCAAGTGAGAGTGAGCCGGCGAGCGAGCAAACAAGCAAGCAAGACGACAGGAGTCGTAGCGCCAACCTCTTGGTTTGAAGGCCATGCAATGCAACCAATTTTGTTTCCATATTATTGCGACGATCGACGAAAAATGAGTTCAGTCATTGCAGCCCTCATATGGAAACCACCCTCGCAGAGATAGATTTTTGTCTCGGAGCGTTTCTATATGATCGCTGCCATAGCAACGATTGCAGAAAATTTAAATGTGTTCAGCGTGCAAAAACATTGATTAAAAAAAAAACACTGAAAGTTTCATTTCCATATAATCGCTGCGATCTTTGAACAAATGTTTCAGCGCTCAAAGCGATTATAAAATGATAAACCAAGCTTTAGCGCCTGTGTTCATAACTGGGATTCTATTTGGCGTTCACTCGGGCTATCTACCGTACAGGCTAGACCTTTGGATGGCATCGATTGTATTTATTTAATAGAATACTTTTGTACAATGTAAGTGTATACAAAATTAACCGTAGCTTACCTCTTGAGCAAAGACTTCATGATGGCCTTGCCTGGACAACTCCAATTCACGGAACTTTGTCTGTAGTGTTATTAACTCTTGATTGGATTGCTTTCTTTGATGATCTGCTGCCGTTAACTCTGTCTGTAGTCTCTTGATTCTTTGTTCATATTCATGAGTCAAATCTGGAGGAACGGTTCTGGCAGTTTCTTTGAAGGTTCGTACGGAGCTTTGAAGCTCGCGGACGACTTCTTGACTTCGAGCAACCTACAGGAAATAAGATAACAAACAATATTTAGAAAATGTCATAATTTCCAGCGTCTTTGCATCCGATGAAGTGCCTGAGAGCACGCCCTACCAGAGTCAGCCAGAGGAAAATAGACCTTGACTCTACTGCAGCACTGTAACTGGAAGTGTTCGAACAGTAATGCATAACAGTAGACGCACGGAAACTAAGGTTTTCTATGTGCAATTATTAAATGTTTAAGATATAACGCGCGCTGATTGGCTGGCTACCATGTTTATATCAGAGGACAGAGACATGGCTCGCTCAAAAAACGTTGAAAATATTTTATAAAAGCAATATAAAACGATCGCTTATGTCTCTGTACTGTGAAATAAACACTCTGGAAGATGTAAAGCACTCGGAAAGCAAGAGAAATAAGCTTGCTTTTCTCTTGCTCTACACCTTCCATCGTGTTTACATCACAGTACAGAGACACGCGCGCGCGTTTTATATTACTTAAATAAAGTTGTTGTTGTTGTTATTGTTGCTCCATCAGTGCTCTGTTTAATTGGTTTTCAAAATCCAAGCCACACGTGCACGAAGTAGAAAGAATTCGAAACAAATGTATGAGTTCAATTAGAATCGAACTGTGGACATTTCGCAGTAATTAGCGTACTTCAAAAAGAGATCATTCTTGTTCTATTTTACTGATGAAAGCATCTTTACACAAATGGCGCATTGTGTGTTCGGGATTGCGGACTCAATCACGCTCCAATAGTAGCTCCAATCTTACCTCTAACTTGGCGTTTTTAAGCTGAGTTTCCAGCAGATTAATCCTACGGTCTTTAGCAGACACATCAGATGCCCTGAAAGACTGTTCATCTTGGAGCTTCTCAATGTGTCCATCTTGCTTTACGAGGTCAATTTCACATTCTCGAAGATTTCTCTCTGCTGTCTGCTGTTGTTTTCTGGCTTGTTCTAAGTCCATTCTTAGCTGGCGTATCAAGATATCTTTAGTTGTCATTGTACCTGAGCATTCTTCAGTGTGTGAGTCATAGGACTTGGAGTCTCCCGTAAATGAACCAATCTTTTCATCACCATGAGCTTTTTTGTCAACCAGTTGTTGAAATTGCTGATATATGGAAAATATTATTAGGGGAAATCAATTATGATAATAATTACAAACTTTATCATAGGTCGCATAGTGCACTGGAGTGCCAGCTAGTGTCACCAGGATGAAGTCCCAGCCAGGACACTGGACCATATAATTATGTGAGTTATTAAAGGCCCACTTGGATGAAAATCGGTGAAAATTGGAAGCTGATTATTTCTATATGAAGTTAATATAGTTAAATAACTAGCTAATCTCCGACAGAAAATCTGCATTTTAAGCTCGTTATCACAGAGAAATTTTGGTTTGAAACCTAAAAGAACAATAGGGTTGAGTAATCGACGTCATAGTGACGTCATTTACTCACAATTTATATGCTAATAACCTTGACAATTTGATCCGTTTCTTATGGATGTAAAGAAAATATTGCTTCATGGTAATTACTGGCACCGTGTACATAGGTTTCACTAAGTTTCAAGTCATTTTCAATTTTCATTGAATTTGATCCATGAGTGCTCCTTTAAAGTTGGTTGTGATTTTCTCCAAGGGCTGATATATTACAAGTGCTCAAAAAAAGCTTGTTTAAGGAACTTTTTCAAATTTTCTCAAATGGTCTATAATGGTATCAATAATTGATAATTATTATATCAACACTCAAAGGCCAAAGTATTATTGGCTGGGCATAACAGTCACTTAGGTCATTTTCTGGTCAACCCCTTCAAATATCTATTAACAGCTTCACATTTACCATCATTATTCTGACATTTAAACAGCTAGACAGTGTACTAGTGAGGAGGAATCATGTACCTGTCCCTTCTTATTTAAGTCTTTTTGTAGTCTTTGAATCATGTCATCCCTTGCTGTCAACTGTCTTTTGAGTTCAGCAATATGATCAGTTAGACGTTTCTCACCTCGACCCCTGAAAAATATAGTAGAGCTGTCTATTATAGAGTTGTATTAATCAATGATGTCAGTTTATTTTCATTAATAGCCATAATATCTTTTTATAGATAGTATAAACTAATTATATTTATTTCAATTTTGACATGGAAATACAACAAAATATTGATGGCTAGTTGACAGGAATGTGTATTCATAACTCTCTAATACTTACATGTTCTTGGAAGCTGCAGCATGAGCACCAAAAATGGCATCAAGAGGAACAGTGCGAAGATCAAGGCCTGCCAACTAAAAACACATACAAAAATAAACGTTAATGGTGTAAAAACTTCCAAACATTGTCATATATGTGTGTGAAACAAAACTAAAACAACATCAAAGCAAAGATTTGATCCCAGCTGGCAAAGAGGCAAACCAGTTGGCTATTTACCAACATGGTAGAGAAACTGAAACTCAACTTATCACCAAGGGAACAAATTCAGCCTCAGCTAGTGGCCATGGTGGGACTCAAACTTGGAATACCAGATTGCAAGACCCTTGCAAGACCCTAGTTGCTGGGAGCGAAGCGAGCAGCAACACTATTCTTGGTGTGGGATTCCTGTGCGATTAATGACGTCACCTTAATATTGATCCGCGAACTCGATTTTTATGTACGGTGGTATGTTCATGGCGAACCTTGACGTCACAGGGATGAATTGGGATTCCTGTGCGATTCCATTCGAGAGGTTTTATGTTTCTTGAAGTATAAAGAAAGTCACAAAATGCTAAGTGATATTTTTTCGAGAGGGCAATGTTCTGTTACGGGTCATTTTGCGTGTTACTGTTCGAATCGAAGCTCGTCTACGGGCCGAATCAATTCAAGCCAAGATAATAAGTATGAAGTGAGGTCGCGCTGAGAATCTCTGCAATATATTTGGTTACTCTATGAAAGAAAATTTCATACTTTGTATGTGATGGAATTGTATTTATCATTCGTTTGATCTAAAGCGTCAAATAGTACAGTAGACAACGCGGCATATTCGACCGTGATGCAACGTACAACTATAGCTTTTAAAATCAGGTAGTTTTATAATCATTGCCAACGCTAGCCGTTTGTGATTGTTTGAAAAATTCCTGAAAATTGCTTTACTCAAAGTGCTAAATATTTTGAACTGTGTGTGTCCAACACTGATCCTGGAGAATTATGTTTTGAAGGTCAACTAGCAGTGTTCGTCACACAACGCACAGGAGATAGACAAGAAACATTTCATATATATCAGAGAAAGCGGTGTACTTTCGTGAGTTTTAGGGGAACAGTTCTGCTAACGTGGATACACCAGCTGTTTTCTGCTCGCAGCACTTCACTTTCTATTAGAAATGGCTAGTACTAGAATATATTCTCTGAAGTCAAAATTTATTACAGTGGCTATTTAACAGTTAATGTCATTTGTTGTAATTACTGTATGTGTCCAAATAAGCCCTACAGGGCCTTAATATATTCAAAAACTGAAGTTGCATGTGGATAGGGGTCTTATTTGAAAGGGGGAGCTTATTGAGCAGGGGGCTTATTCAAATTCAGATAAATATATGAAATAATAAACATATCATTGAATGAACATAATAAACATATCATTGAATAAACATACATTGTATCCCTTCAGTACACAACTTAATGGCCTATAATGCATTGAATTTGTGGGCCACAGTTCAGTATACTACACTTTCGTGCTACATTTGCAAGTGTATTACATCTTCTAGTGTAGGATAATGTAGGTGATGATCTCAAAAAATCTTAAGGCTTAAAATTGACCCTGTAGATAACCTGCTTATTTGGAAGGTGGGTTTACTTAGATCAGGAAGCATTTTTGGTTGTTTATGGTGTAGTTGACATAAATATTAAATATTTATGTTTGGTAAATTTTACAAAATATACTTCCAGATCAAGTTCTAAACAATAATTAGTTTACAGCAATTCCTAGTGGTATAATTTGCTTACAGCAAGAAACAAAGGACAGTAAAACAATACACATGGATTTTTTGTTTCCTGCAAGAATGAAATTGATTCGAGAGCAAAACATTGTCTGCATGACTAGCTATATAATGCATACCTCCCATTTGCCTGTGGCTCTTGCTGTTCCTATCAAGTCCACCAGACCATCAATATCACATTCAAGGTCTTCTGCTCTTGTTTCAAGATGAGCAAAATGCTTTTTAGTAGCAGTCAGCTCTTCTTTCAAGACCTGAAATACCAAAGACCAGTTTGAGGTCTTACTTTAAGCAGCCAATCAAGGCCGCATGGCCACAACATGAGTATTGGCTGAATATACTGTATACGCTATAACTTGCAAAATAAAGTTATAGCATCAGTTAAGAACAGCTCCACTTGTAGGTACAATGGATAGTTAATATATAGTAATGTGAGGGTGTGTGTTTTTTGTTTGTTGGTTTGTTTGCTCTTTTTTTTTTTTTGGTTTTGTTTTGTTTTTTTTGTTTTGTTTTTGTTTTTCAGAAAAAAATCCACAACCATGAAGTTTCATTATGCATCTTAAATTATTTTGCTTTAAAACAATAATATTTAGTAAACTAACAATAAATTCAACATAAAGTCTGCTGTAGCACAGTCATTATCAATATTTACCATGCATTCCTCATCAAGACCTTCTTTATCTCTTCTGGTTTTCTCAAGCTGTCTTTCAGATTCATTTGCTCTTAAACTTGTGTCCTGTCAGCAAAAAAGAAACCAAATTACAGTGCGTTTCATATAACTTTTGACTGTTGGTTTCTGAAGTTTGTTCAGAAGTTCCGAAGTTCGTATTGTACTTGGGAAGTTCACAATGAACTTTGTTGGCAAACTTTGAACTTACTTCCCAATCATGTAAATTCGGTAATTCAGTGGAACTGAGGTTCGATCTTGAGAAAGTAGTAATGGAAGAATCTGCCAAGGAAGAATGACATGGATAATATCTTACAAAGCCTACTATCCTTGAAATTATTGGACGACAAAAACAAATAAACCAAAAAAGCTAAGTAATATCATATCATAGATTATTAAACAGAAAGATTCTTCAAAGCAGACTTTATCTATAAATAGTTATTCTATTTTCTCCCATTGTTTTGCCTCGGCAGAACCACTGTTCAAAAATTTATCTATTCGCTGCGACAAACGGTAACTTGAGCTTGTTTTTCTCCTTCAAGCCATCTTCATGTGGGAAGTAAGTTTGAAGTTCACCAACAAAGTTCATCCATATTCATTTTCAGGCTAGTACCCTATACATCCAAGAGATTACATCCAACCATGGGGAATATCACTTTTATATTGATGAGGTTTCAAGTTTTTAGCATCATTCATAAGTATGTGATACTGATCAGGCATATATCTGATATTCCACAATAAACTCAAGGACAGATTCTCCTCACCCTCTACTTGCATGGGTCAGGGTCCAGGATTATCTTTCAGGAGGAGGTACAGCATCAAAGAAATAATTATTGGTTGGAAACTATCCAGAGAATATTTTGGAAAAGTAATGAGAAGAAAAAGGCCCAAAGTCATCTCTGTAAGGCGTGTGAGCCCCCCTGTACCCCTCCCCTGCATCCCATCCCTAAATCCATTACTGGATTGGTCAAACATTTTTATATCCTGGGCCCAGTTGTTTGAAGGGCAATTAATGCTAATCCTGGGTTAAAATGAATTGTTTTCTTCAGAGTTAATCCTGGGTTCATGCTTATCTTCTTTCAAACAACTGGCCCAAGAATGACAGATATGCTTAGTATCAATTATTAGCCTAGTGACAACCCTGCAGAGATACATATATTCAACATCATTTTGGTTTGAAATATTCCAGACCAATTTGATTTTGTTGTTGTTGGTGGTGGTGTTTTTTTTGTTTGTTTGTTTGTTTGTTTGTTTTTGTTTGTTTCACGACACTGGAATAAAAATCAAACTTCACTTAACTAATTTCTAAACCAAAAATATTTTCAATCCCAACATATACAAATGATGGAAATAAGTTATAGTCATCACCTTGAGTGATACATTTGTTTTGTTCAGTTTGGCTTCCAAAAGTGATATTCTTTCATTGGCTTCTCTCTCAAGTTCCTCCACAGTTTGAACCAGGGTCTCATTCTGTTCACTTAATTCATTGACATAGTTCTTCAGTGACTTCAACTGATGCTGTTGAAAAAAATTAAATCTATCAATCTTTCTACATTAGAGGCTAAAACTGTACACAATTTTTGACATCCACTACTTTCTGCACAGGGCATAACTTTTTGTGATGTAAAACACACACGGAGAGATTTCAAAAAGCACAAACATACAAGCCACTAGATTATTTTCAATTTCAAGTGTATGCCAACACATGCATTAAAGGACACTGTATCTTTACCACACACATATAATAATAAAAGACAAATTTAGAGAAACAGGTTTGGTGAGCTACACAGAATATTATTAAAGAGAAAGTGATAGACCAATTTGATTTTGCAAACAAGAAACCAAAAAATATTCTTACTTTGAAGGTTTTACAATAAATTAATAACAAGTAAAATCTTTGCTTCTTGATACTATGACAATGTTGCTATGGTTACCAACAAGAATGAGCATTATCTACATTATAGCATTTTTCATATCTAGATTATCTGGCCTTTTAATTCCTACATGTTACAATTCTGTAACTATACAATCAGTATATGTACAATGAAGCATAACATCGTCTAGATGAAGTCTATAATTATAAGCTACAGACAATAGATCCCAATAGATATATACTGTAGTATTATAACTTAAGAATCACGCCACCTGCACCTTTATATTCACGACAGCCCAGTGGCAAAGAATTCATTAACAATATACATAATACAGTCAGGGCTTAATAATATCACTGATTTTTAAAAGAGTTCATTTTTAATTAAACAACAGCAAACACACACACTAAAAATGATTGCTGAAATAGTAAAAGATTAACAGAAGCGTATTAAAAACACGCGGTCATTCCATGTTCACTTAGCTACTGTAAGCAAACAAGCTGATCAACCAGCGTTGTAGTGCTGAATAATCAGCTGTTTATAATCAACAACTTTACAAAAAGAAATGGCTCCTGTCTCACAACCAGAAATATTAATATTGATATAATTTCTTGTCCATTACACATCAGCCGGCGACTACTGTCAGAATATTTTGAAATGGATCACAACCTCGATTACTTTTAGGTAGGGAATGATGGAAAACAAGAGCTCTGAAAATGTCTAAAGTAGCAGTGCAGCTGTATATTTTGTGTTGTATGAAAAGGCTGAAAAATTTCTGTAAGCTTAAACGAATAAAATCTTTAGACGGCCTACACAGGCGGATGTAAGCATTCCGTATTTGAATATTTTGACTCGAGCCGGATGATATCGATCATAAGTACATGATAACATTTATTGGCTTGATTCAATTCTTACCCTTTGTGCATCATCTCGTTTACTTTCAACACTTTCCATTTCTTCAAGTTGATGTTTATAAATTCCCCGCAGTTCATCTCCAAGATCACTGTCTAGATCATCGTCCTCGAGGTCAAAATTCAAATGTTTACGAAGCGAATAATCGCCAGCCTCTTCTCTCCTTCTACTCATTTATAGAGTGTTGAGTCTAGATTGAGCAAAGGGCCTTGTCTAGGCAAAACGATTTGCCTTTTGCAGTCCACTTTTTACAATATTGTGGTCATGGAACATTTGATCAGGAAGCCAATCTAATGCCACAGGAGAAATCAACGCGTTGGAAAAAGGACGCGCGAATAACAATACTGATTGGTCAACCGTTGACAGGGAATCTATTGTAACACTTCCTTATATGGTAAAGCTATTGTTTACCCAATTTTATTAGTGAAAAGCGCGCGCAACAAAAGAAAATCCAGTTGACAATGCACTTTCCATGTAGTTCTAATATTGGGCTTATAAAGCTTAATGTGTTTTTGCAATCCAATTTGAATTCTCGGTCGTAGATGAGAATTTTCAGATAAAAGAAGTATTATTGTCTTTACGAACGGATTTCCGACGTAAAACGTTGAGTACTTTTTATAAGCCTGTGATGCTGAACTCCTCTTTCGGTCCTCTTGCATGTACGTTGACTTGAATCATTTTTTCAATTTGAGAACTAACCAGTAATGATATTATTTATTTTAATCAGATTTATGTATACTTTGTTTCAAAGTCAAGAAGCTTTTCTTCAAGAAGTGGCTATTTTCAAAGATCGTGTTTTTCTGTATTTTAGAAAGCGGAAGTCACCGAGCGACACAAAGCGCGCGAAAACCGGATTCTTTTATCTCGCTAAGAATTTTGTATTTTATTAAAAATAAGAAGATAGAGCAGCAACAATTCTGGCAAAGATATGTATTTTTTCGTTTGAAAGGATTTTTAAAATACGCTAAACAATAAAATTAAATTAAAATTAAATTAAATTAAAACAATAAAATAAAATAAAACAATAAATTAAAATACGCTAAACAATGGGGGAAATAGTGAAAACTAAAAGACTTCGAGTAAACTGACAGTCGTCTATGCAATTTGAAGACAGTAATTACAAGAACAGAGGACTTGGACCGCCTTCGAAATCCCAATTGAAGGAAGGAGGAATTACTTCTAATCAGTTCACGAAAGTCAACGTCTAGTCTACAGCAGCAAAAAGAGATGCATGCAGCTTTACCGGTCAAGTAGATGCACCGAAGTTGACAGTCAAACACGGACAGCTTATCGAAAACAAAAAAACAGCACATGTAAGCGATGATATATTACTTACAGTTTTAGCGTTTGGGTTAAAATCCTGTTGCAAATCTTGCAATTTCTTTCCGCAGATTCTTGTCGGTAGCGAGGATAATCCCTGACTCGTGTCAATCAACCTACTACACAAGAAAGAAAATCTCATTGTATGTGGTCATCTGTATACTTCACAGTACTCGTTGCGGTGACAAGTCTTTAAGCTAAACCATCTGACTTTACCATCTAAACTGACGTCGAAAGTTGTTCAGTTCCTGGTCTGTCCATGCACTTATTCGTCAGTTCCTGCTCTGTTTGTTTGGCTAACGCGGAAGGAAAAGCCGGGTAAACTTTGACTGACATTTACAATCAGATTTTATCAATTTGCCGTTTGACAGCATTGAGCAAATTTTTACCTATGCTGCTTGACCAGTGTTTTCGACTTCTATTCGCACTCTGCGTGTGTACGTACGTTCTCTGCGCGTGGACACGGGTGAAAAACGCATTGCGCATGCTCGAATATTCGGCGGGAATTCGTAGACGCGTTCGTGTCTACAAAGCTAGAGAACAGCTAAAGCGATGTTTTCGGAGAGAAAAATAACCCGACTTTTCACGGACAGTCCTACAGTAAAAATCGTTGCATCGCGACCGTAGTTTTCCAACTTTGTCTTTGCTGATCCATCAATCTGATCCGGCATGGAGGCGGAGCTTATTTCAAATCAACCAATGATTGAACGAATTCACCGATAAGCTCCGCCCCCCAAGGATGATGGACGGATCAGAAAAGACAAGAGCCTTAACCAAAGATTGAAAAATACAGATAGCGATGCAATGATTTTTGCTGTAACTTTCAAGATTTACTAAACTTCCAATGGTTTCATTCAAACTTCCAAGCACAGGTAGCCCAATAGGTAACAACGCTTTTCCTTCTATATACATTGATATATCATTTGTTTTGCAAACAGTAAATAACAATAATTGTAAAACCTTCATTCAAAAGTACTCTCCCGCTACACATTCCATGCTCACTCGGCATTAGGAACTTCCAAACCGTGAACGCGACGCATGCAAAGTTTTCGAAAAAGACACTACTAGTCAAACATATCTCACGGTCGGCTTCCTGGAAGATTAGCTCTGCTAAAGGAACTACCGACGTTAAACAAGTTCCTTTACTTTACTTTTACTTTACGGTCTGCCGGCTCTCAGTCTATAACGTCTGTAAGTCTATTCCATATTTGGGCAGGCATCATCTTACTTGGGAGTCACGTAGATTTGTTTTTGTTGATTTTCCTACAATTTGGAGCCCCAAACTGTCAAAATTCCATCAAAACTTGCAGATATTGTAGCCATGAAAACATCACAACGTCCACCATCTTGAAATTAGCTTAGAAACCTAGCTTTTCGATAAACAGGAAACCCAATAGTAGAAACACAGGAGGCCCATACACGAACGACACAATATGTTTGATATGTAACTCTTGGGCCGAGCGGGGGGAAATGTTTCAAACTGTATCTTTTTATCACGCGGTAAAAATTTACCCAGACACCTTCGTAGACGGGTGTTTATTATTTTTAATTTCTTCCTGTTCAGTTTTGTTTTCGATTTTGTGATCATTTTCATTCAAGACTGTTTAGTTGATTATACATAGTCAGTCTGACGGTAATATGTTTCATTCGAACGTCTGCATGCCCGTCGTCAACATGTTTACATGTACATGTGTTTAAAGCGTTGCGCGACGAGACTAGACACGGTTGTACGAGGGAGAATATTTATAAAAGCCCCGCTTACAGATAGACGGTAGCAAAATGCTTAGCCGGCCTTCAGGCCCTAAAATGTTCGGTGTTTACAAAGATTGTCACTAATAGAGGAGAGGGGAAGGGAGAGGAGGCGGAAGGGGTTCGCTGTGTCTGCTATACTGACCCAACGCATGAGACTCAGCATGGTCCTCTGAGCGCGCGTGTTTATGAGATAGTGCACGTACGCAAATCGACAGTTCCATGCCTAACAATCAACACAGTCGTTAAACAATACAACTAAAGTAAAACCATTTTCGTCCGTTTTTTAATAATAAGACTCTTTAGAAATTGAAACCCATGGTCAAGCATGTCGCGCAATAAGTAAATCAAACCGCCAATGGCGTAGGTAACTCGTGGATTAAGTATTAGTATCGTGCACAAAAGCGGCTTTGAATCATCACTGCTTCTACGCTTCTGGACGCATAGTCTTTTTTCTTCAAAAAAGAAAAAGAGACTGTCATAGGTGGGAACACTGGTTCTATTAGTTACATAAGTGAGATTAAAACTTGTGAATGGGAATATGTGGTAGCTTAGAGTGATTTTTGTTAAGTTTCAAAAATCATGTAATTGTTAGATATTGAATGAAAATCTCAACCTTACAAAGTTTATCAATTGATCGAGTGCCTCCTCTTTTAGAGTACCGACTGTTCCTGGGACATAAATTGGAAGCAAGCAATTGCTGTAAATAAATCTTTATAATCCTCGTTACCAGCTTGCCTTCTTTACTTGCATGCAGAATAAATGACTTGATTTCAGCGTTGTCCATTTAGATAACCCATGTAATTGCAAATGTATCTGTGGCGGGCACACAGTTACGTTTGCTTGAAAAAGGCACATAAATTCTCGAATGACTTTCATGTTAACTTGGACTTTCCTCGATTTTTGTTGCTTGAAAGCGACGCACGAAGTCCATTCCGAAAGGTTTTCACGATGCGATGAAAATTATTCCTATATGCAGAGTAGTATATATGTGGCCAGGAATATTCCCCTGCCATATCCCTGAGTGTGTTTTAGTTGTTTTTGGAAGCCAAAAAAGATTGCTTTGTAGTCGAATTGAGCATATTTGTCGGCCATCTTATTTCAATCCACGGGTCAACAATTAACATGGTGTTCGTGACATGGGTGATTGCGTGCCGTTCTTAACCCTATTTGGCCGGGGATGATATCGTAGGGTTCATAGGGAATTTTTATTTAAACCGTGACAAATTTCTTCAAATTGTCGCTGTCAGGAATCCTGACTAACAATTGATAGTCATCCGTCAACTGCTTTTCTTTAGAATTAAAATTCCATCAGTTTCGAATCAGCCAGTTGGCTTCGTTGTTGTTTCGAAAACCCCAGCCAGTGAGAAAGGTACCGATTTTCGTATCGTACCAGCGTCTGTGAACACACTTTAAAAGGTACCAAATACTGTGATTTTGACCCATAAAAGGCACTATCCTCTATCGCTACTGAAGGAACTAAAAGTCGTCATGAAACGAGACCACTTTACATGACGTTCGTTGAGATAGTGTTAAACGGATTCATGACCCTTTTCTCTCAGTAAGACACGGAGGTCTTGTCGTCCCTGGCTGAAACTCGTCCAGTGACCAACTCAGTCCGGGGACGAAATCGCCAGACCATTCATACAAGTGTTCACGGGTGTCCATAGATGCATGCGCCGGATGAACGCGTAGAAATATAGAAACAATGGCCACGCGTTCGAGTATCCCTTTAAAAAAAATATTGTGACTGGTAAGGTAATAAAGGCAATGTAGAAATAGCCGGAACCATAAAATTTAACTTGCGTGGCCAGTTTTGGGAAGGGGAAAGAGGAATGGGAGGCAAAAGTAAGGGAAGAGGGGAGGGAGGGGGAGGGGGAAGGGGGACCCCTCTCCCTTTCCACTTCCCTTTCCTCTCCTGTCGGAGCCGCGACCACTCAGGCTAAACGACTACAACATGGTTGTTGTTCACCTTTCCCTTTTGCCCTAAAGGCAAATGAAACACATCAACAGGATGCGATTCTCACTTCACTCTGTAGGAGGTACCTTGCTTACTAGTAAAATTATTCAGGCGTGTAGGGGAGAACATATTAATCCATTTATCTCTAGCCACACTTTTGTTCGATTGGAGATTGGAGCCAAACAAATTCAATTGAAATCTCAGACGGTTCCGACATTCATTCATTACGGAAAAGCCATGGGTCAACGATCAATTATATGTAAAACTATGGAACTTTCATTTTTGGAATGTTCACTGACATTAAAAAGTATGTTAGTGTTTTCTTATGAATTATCAAGGATGGAAATTATTTCGTGTTACAGGGGATAGGAACGATCACATGCATGTTAGAAAATAAACAAGACCTGCACGAAATTACACATTGAAAAGAATTAGTCATTTTTTCTTTGTCATTCTGTACTTTATCAAATACAGTTTCGTTATAATTCATTTTTAAAGAAATAAAAGATAATTATGAGATAGCTGCTGTATTTACAAGTATAAAGATCGCGGTTCAAAATGCGGCTTGTAGTTGGTGCTTTGTTATTGTTCAAATTCAGTCACGTATCTGAGCAAGGGTTTCCCCATCAACCAATCAGGGCTCTCCTTGACGAGCTATAAATAATTCAACAAAAACAAAGAACAAAAAATAACAAGTACTTCTGCCCCTAATACAAACTAAGAATCACGAAAATAATTCATTTATACAAATCAAAATTTTTTCTTATATTTTTTTTACGTTTCGCTTCCTATCTAAACTCTACAATCATGATGATACAATAGGCCCATAGGGCTAGTAATAAAATCCTGAGACATTTATATAAATAGTTCATTTAAAGCCGTCAAAGAAATTGCTTCATCCACTCTTAAGTTCTTAGATGGGATTATTCAATTCAGCGTTTCTATCCACTTATCTATTTCGTCTTCCTGTTTTGGACAAACTTATAATTGAGTTCATATAGTTCTTCAAGAACCAGGTCTGCGCCCGGGGGTTTCGTTAACGTATAACCAAAGATCAAACTGCAGATCGAGTTACGATACCATCACAAATTTGTTCTCAAATTTGGGTTCTGTGTGGTTCAATGTACATGAGTCTCTGAAAAGCTGCCTGATCCAGAAAAGGTTCTTTTGCGATATCTTCGGCCTTCGTCGTGCATGTGCGCTCGTCCTGAGTTGATAGCACGGCTCATGTGTACACTAGCAAAATCTCTGTGTGCTTCTTCTGCTTCATCGATCATTGTATCGTCATGGAAAACTTGATCGTCTTCCTTCTGTTGCTGCTCCTTTGCCTCTTGCTTTTCCCTTTCTTTCGCCTTTTCTTTTTTCTTTTCTTCTTCGTCTTTCTTTTCTCTCTCTTCTGCCCTGCGAGCCTCCTCGATTTCTTCAGGTGTAAAATAACACTGCGAGCTCACTTTCCTGTGTAAGCCTTTGGAGTACATACTTTCCCAAACTGTATTCAGGTCATTCTTTTCGTGTGCTGCATTGTTCTCGTAGACTTTGCCAAGGTCTTGTATCATGGCTACACAAAGCTGATTCATCGGCAAAGGCTTATCTGTTAGAGAAGACATAGTGGCAAGATTCCAATGAATTAGAAATTGTACAAAAAATGTACAGCTAGGTGACAATCCGGTCGAGCCAAGCTCTGCTGAAACAACACACTCCACCACCTACAAACGGAAATATAGAATGGACAGAACCGAAAGAGCTCCAACTCCAGCAGTTGTTTACGTTCGGGCCACGTTGTTCAAAATCATCTGGCCGTTACTGCCGTCGAGTCACGTCTGAGGTTACCTATCTCATCCCGAAGTAAGCTCGACGATGCTCCGATTCTTTTCGATTTTCATCGGCAATGCATCGGCAACGAAACATTGGACTGATGAGGGTCAGTCTCGAAGCCGTGCTGGTTCACACGATTTTCATTTTTTAACGCGTGAAAGAATCTAGACAAAGTCACGAGTGTTAGCAAGACTAAAAGTTAATCTTCTTACTAAAAAAACGTTTCTACTTGTACAAAAAGCCCGTTTTTGTTTCGTTCTCCGAATACTCGGCGGCAACCAAAGGGCGCTCATCATGAATTCAATTATTTGATTACAACCGTGCTCTTTAAGAAAAGTAAAACATACACGCTCAAAAACAAAAGACGCTGTGAAACCAAAAAGTACGTGATGACAAAAGCGTTGCGTCTGAAATAAGCTGATGTAATCTGGTATAATCACTGTAAAATTCACGAAGTATTGTTCACGTCAGTCAGTGAATGATAATGAATTTCGCGTGTACAAGTTTGCCACGAAGGAAGCACGTGCAGCCGCAACACTCAATCATAGTAATAACTAATGAATCAAAACCTTTCTCGTATTCATGATGGTAATGTAGGCAATATAGTCATGGACAACTTCGTATGTCTGACTGTAAACATATTTAGTTTGTCTGACTGTAAACGAGATACTATTATTCAGCCCTGGGGTGTAATCCAAACAGCTGTCCATCAATACCAATTCAGCTTTCATTTTGTCAGATTTTGATCAGCGTTTTAAATTAATTATTCTGGCAACGAAACTAAGCGGGTAGTTGTTTTGATCCTCGATACCACAAAGACTCTTATTGAAAATTATATTCCAATTCCTAAGCAAACAACCATTCGCGTCACGCCTGAACTCGCCAGAGCTCGAACAATCAATCGAGTTTTTCCTCGCGTCCACGCTTTAATGTTTTTTATGTTCAGTGACTGCAAAGTCATTATACAGTCAAACTAGTCAGAAAGCTTTCAGTATCAACTTTACTATGTTATGGTTCCTGCTCGCAAGCGCGCAGTGCGACGTGATACGTCCACACTCAAAACGGTGCATAAATTTGGTTTCATCTTTTTTTCCACACTAAAACGGCGCTTTTCTTTTGTCAAAGCTAAAGATGTAAAAACGGAGAAAAAAAACCGTCCGTTTTCAAGTGTGACGTAGCATGAGTGTACGCAGAATTTAATAACTAAGTTTGTTTGGTTTCTATCATTGCGCCTTAATTTTTTTCCACTTAAGTTTATAGTCAATACTGAGAATTAAGTTAGTTTACGTCCAAGGTTCAGGTTTTAATCTGAATGTATAAGGGGACTTGTTTACAAGACAGCTTAGTTTTAAGGGCACGAACACACTGAGCTGAATCAAAAGGCTGTCGTTAAAACGCGGGGTGCGGATTGCGGATAGATTTTTGCGGATTGCGGATAGATTTTTGCGGATAGTGTCCGAAATATAATATTAGTCCAAAAATTCCAAACAATTTTAAAATTAAAGAGTAAGTAATGATAAACAACAAAGAACATCTAAATAAAAAACGGCCAAAAGAAATTTTTCTGCTTTCTTGTCTGCTTTATAATCTGTCATCGTGATTCAGATAGCGAGTTTGTGCGGGTCAAGAAGCTAGCAGCGTTTTGTGCAGTTTGCTAAAAAACTTGTTTTGAAACATTTCAAGATCATTTTTAGAATAATATTAAAGAAGTAATTTTGATCTTCAACTTCAAAACCTCTCCAAAAGTAAAGGAACACTAAGGTCATTTGTTTCTGATCACCGTGACAAACCTTGCGTGACCAGTTTCAATCCAAGTGAGAGGGACAGTGAGAGGTACGTTTTAAAGGTTAATACTCACGGTTGTAAATAAAACGTCTCTGTTAAGTTTTAGCCTTGTGAGCTTTTAACAATAACGACTCCATTTGACTCCATTTGCATTCTGTATCTATACTAATTTTGGGACAAATTTCCCTACAGCTCTTCGTCAATATTCTGATCTTCAGTATTTTAAGATATCCCATATCCGGCTGTATTTTTTCTGCTGACTAAGGGTGTTTTCTGGCCGGTTGGTTCCACTAAATGGAAAGCACCCTATATACTCTTACCGTATCCCCCGGGGGAGGGGACTCCTATATATAAGAGGACGGGGATGCTCAACAATTCATTTCTACCCCTAAAAGGTACCAATTCAAAAACAATAATAAATAATTAAAGTAATGAAACACTTTGTTATCGATGTGCTTTGAAGATTCAATTCAGATCATCGAAATCGTCCCTTTCATGCTTATTTTAGGTAGTTTATTTACCCCAAAACAGTCCGTAAAAGGTACCAGCTATGTCCCTGGTAGTCCATTTAAGTCTGAGGCACCCTAAAAGGTACCAGATTGCCGATTTTGACCCCTAAAAGGTACGACGAGCATCCCCGTCCATTTACGATCGGAGTCCCTCCCCCCCCCCCCCCTCCCCCCGGGCCGTATCCCGTGGAAACCTCTACTGGCCGGGGCTTCATCTATCCTGTCGTCCATGGTCTTGTTGTCGGAATACTTATAAAGAAAGAGTGTATGCAACCAATAGAAAGAAAAAAAAAAAAAAAGAAAGAAAAATTTCCCCGTTAAAAGAAAAAGTAGGCTCTAGTAAATATTGCATTTGTCACATGGATCGAATTCACTGACTTGCAAATCCTATGTACGACTGTCACGCGCAAGGTTTGTCACGGTGATCAGAAACAAATGACCTTAGTGTTCCTTTACTTTTGGAGAGGTTTTGAAGTTGAAGATCAAAATTACTTCTTTAATATTATTCTAAAAATGATCTTGAAATGTTTCAAAACAAGTTTTTTAGCAAACTGCACAAAACGCTGCTAGCTTCTTGACCCGCACAAACTCGCTATCTGAATCACGATGACAGATTATAAAGCAGAAAAAGTTCTTTTGACCGTTTTTATTTAGATATTTGTTTTTGTTCTTTGTTGTTTATCATTACTTACTCTTTAATTTTGATAATTATTTTTATCATATTTTGGACACTATCCGCAAAAATCTATCCGCAATCCGCAATCCGCAAAAATCTATCCGCAATCCGCACCCCGCGTTTTAACGACAGCCGAATCAAAACTAGAATCCCCATTCGTTTAAAAAAACACTGGTCCTGATCGAATTTCTTTAGCCTTAATCTGGCTGTGCATGGTTCCACAACCCCATGAAAGAAAATTAATACTCCCGCCATAATGCGTTGAGCCTGTCGTTAATATATTTACAACGATTTTTTGAATATCGATCGAATTATTCGAACAAAGAACTTTATGCTTTTAAGTCTTCTTATTCGAGTTAATTCTTTCAGTGTTTCCGCGTTTCGAGCTGAGCTGATTATGAACAGAAAAGACTTTCACAGATTTTCGCCGGAATGAACAAGTAAGACATCCAACAACACAAAAATTGTCGGCAATTTTGATCGACCGTCGCCAGAGGGTTAAAGTACCAATGTTTTGAATGCCATACACAGACCTTTTTTAACAACCACGTAAACAGGTGTTTTATCGTTTGAGCTCCGGCATTGTCCGGCCTCCAATAACAAATTTTATTGTAACATCTCAATTGGCACGCCCGCGCTTTGGTAACGGGAAATCGAAAGGCTGAAGCGATTAGATGATTAGCATCACAAGAAACTGTAAACCCAGACTTGCCAAAACAAAACAATCAAAATAACTCATTTGAATAACCTAACACTGACCTACCAGCCAGTCTGATGAACCTCTTGTTGCATAGCAACACCTGTAGAAATCATTGAGGTTCATTAATAGTGCGGCGAAATATTCAAGCGTAATCTCACTTCATAAGTTTCTTTTTTTTTTCTATTTCTAATTTTGAATAAAAAGCCATCAAAAGCAGTTAAAACTTGTGAAATATATTATGCAGATGATTGAGACTCCACCAAAATCGTTATTTCAAACTCAGTTCTTGTCAAATATAGTGAAGGTCTTTTTATCTTATTTTTTTAACACTCCATATTTTCCAACTATAAAGGTTTCAAATTTCAAAATGCAAATGTGATGACGTAAAAGGAGGCAACACCATCAACTTCTTATGGCTTTTACAAAAAGAGGTCTTCAATTCGAGAACAAGATTTTTCACTAAACAACAGGCTTTACCAATGGAAATAATTTCCAAATGAAAAAATGAGAGTATTTTGAGTCACCTTGTTTTTGTATAATAAATGATGACTCCTTTTACGTCATCACATTTTGAAATTTGAAACCTTTATATCTCAGAAAATATGGAGTGTCAAAAAAAAAGATAAAAAGATCTTTACTATACTGACAGGAACTGAGTTTAAAAACATAAAAAGATATCATAATATATGTCATAGGGACTTTAAATAAAGTATGTATGCCTGTATGTAAGTATGTATCAATAATGGGTTTTGTGTTGCTTCATGTCACACTGAGTGGCAAGTTGACATTAGGGCGTTTCAAAATCATCAGCAAACTTTCGACATGTCACTGTGTTAATTTACAGGATGTATGGTTACTGCTCGGGAATGGTACTTATCAGGAGGAACGCAAGGCTCCGGATACGAGATTGGTTACTGCAACATGAGCGCGGAGTGCGCAGAGTGACTGAGTGTGCGCAGAAGTTGTAGTTGCGATTAACTCACTATAAGAAGCGGGTTTTTTATTCGATTCAGAAATTTGCATGCTCTATATTTGAAACAGCGTATTGTTTCAACTCATTGAAGAATGATTCCAACACCTGCTTCAATCAAAGACATCAAGATCTTGCGGAGAATCTACCAGCCAATTGCAGCTCTGCATGAAAGCTTGGCCAACAAAAACAAAAATGATTGTTTTCCAAACTACATTGCCGTCCTTTTAAAACTAAATTAGGGTTCAGACGTACCACCAAATGAAAGGCTTCCCCGCGTATTTAGCCAGTTGAAGTGACCGATTTACAACTACTATCCATCTAGACCTATCTTATTCAGTCATCATGGCTTGTCTATATGTGAAATTGTATTTTTGGAATATTTTGAATTTATAAGTACTTGTACTTGTAATTGTAAAATCGCAGATTTTTGATTCTAAATAAAATGGGTCTGTGCCGTTTCTTTGTCTCTGTTTGTGACCTTGACGTACGTACTGAAATTAAATCAGTAACGGATCCAGGACTTTTCAAAGGGCGTTCCGTTTCTTAAAACCAACTGTGTATAATACTCTATTTTTTGGTCGATGTTTGGCAAAAAATGGCTTAAGGGGGGGGGGGGGGGGGGGGGGTTCCGTGAACCCCTTCGACCCCCCTGCATCCGCAACTGGAAATAGCTATGACTCGTAATGACACACAATACAGCTTTTTTCTCGCGTAACTGGCTTGAGAGCGGAACCACGGGAGTCTACGTTTGCAATAATTAATTTTAGTGACGAAATGAAATGCAAATAGACTGTAGGCACCGTCGTTTCTTTGCTGCTCAATAAAACGTGTTACACAGATCATTGCTAAAGTAGAACTCGCTTGGGCGTCTGGACGGTTGTGCGCATCAGTTACGTGCTGAGATGGACAGCCTAAGTTGGCACTATTTCACTGATGCATATACAACAATGTACGCCGAGAAAAGTTGTGTGTGTTGAAGCCTGCAAGAGCAACCGCTAATTGCCGCTTACCTGCCTTACACGGAAAGTAGCCCCGTTGGCGAGCAGCAAAGTAGCGGCCAATTTTTCGCATGCAATGTGCGTGGGGGCTTTCAGCTGCCTACTTTTATTCATTTGTTATTTTTTAATTTATATTCCCCGGTCAGTACTATATTTGCATTTATTATTCAACTGAGCTAAGTAGAGTTCAAATTGAAATACAATCATTGTACTAGTCTGGCTATTTTTGTACAGTAACAATAAAAAGCGTTTTGAATTCCTAAGTAGCCAATAACTATATTGGTATAAAAAATAAGACTATATAAGGGTCGATATTTTTCCATGGCACGTATAATTTTTTGCTCATCGGAGTGTTAGTCGTAAAAGGTCAGTCTACTACATCAAAAACTGTCAAATAACATACTTAAATTTCTCACTCAATTTCCGAAGGGTCTTGGATCTCTCTAGTAGAAAAAATATGCAGAAAACGAAAACGGTTTGCCACTTGGAAGACGTCCATATATGGTAACAGCTGATAAACATTTCCTGGGTTACATCTCCGTTATTTTTAACTGCACTTATTTTTAAGTGCTTTTTTTTGTTTCAATGGAACTGGGCAAGAGGTACAAATATTCTCTCCTGGATATTTTTTAGTATGGAATTACGCGTTTTTTTTTCTCAGTAGTCTTTGAAAAGATCAATCACACGACAAACATGGCGTCGAGCTTAAGAAAACAATTGGCGGGAACCGCTTTGTTTTGACCGATAACTTTTAGAGCTTTGGTCGGAAAAATAGTTTAGTGTGTAGAACCTTGATCTTCACTGTTAATCAAGACATGACCGATAATGATTCATGAAATAACTAAGGCGAGAGAGTACTTTTGAGTCCAATTCAACAGCCCAGGCTATGTGTAAAACAAGAAATACACGTTCGACAAACACAACGAAGTGGGTTTTCGTTTGCATCATCTGTCATTTGCAGGTGGCCGCACGACTCGTCTTTGTTTTCAAGCTGAGTCAGTAAAAACAGTACCCACAAAAGAAATGACCATCATAAACTTCTTTTTATTTCTAAAATATATTTATTTCATTTCCACCTTCATCAATATCAAAGTTTAAATTTCACAAACTGTTAATATATATTATACATCTTTGTTATTATCACATATATGTTATTTATCGTATAAATTTACATCTGTGGTAGTATTTCTATTATGCAAATATCGCGCGTTTAGGCGGTAAACAGGATGGTATTTCTTATACAGTTCCACTTATTATGTCTTTTAAAGATTTCTTTCAGTTTGCCGGTGACAAGTATTTTTTGCGAACTAAGTCCTGTACAGAATCAAATGGTAGGTAATATAGTTTCACAATCGATTCACGACTTCTTTCCTCGTTCTCAGTTTGCTCAGGCTAGGATTCTGTACTAGCTATATGATGTACAATCATCGTTATCGGCTCACTGGAACTGGCCATGCGGGTTCTATAATTGTTGCCAAATGACTTTTAAAGGTCTTAAACTCACACTATTCCTTGCGGTCAAAGTAACCCAATCATTGTCAAGTATTTCAATGAACACTGTTCGTCTATACCACTATCCTCTCAAAGAGTCAATAGAAACTAGAGCGGTGAGCTGATTGACTTTTCATATTGAGTTTGCAGATGACTGGGAGCTTTGCGACTCAAGAGAACTGCCAAAATTTTTTCGTCTCCATCTGCGGCCTTTGTCCTTTCGTAGTTTACCAGCGTCTAACGCCCTTTCACGGTGAACTCGCGCCAAATCTTTCCCGCCTTTTCCCGCTTTCTCATCTTCCTTGTGACGGCTTTGGAGCTCTCCCTCATGGTCCAACGGTTGATGAGTATAATAACAACTTAACTGTTTTTTAAGTCCTTTTCTATACATACTCTCCCACACGGTTGACAAATCGTCGTAGTAGGTTGAGATCTTTTGGTCGTAGCTTGAACTGTAATGTCGGTTGAGGTCCTCTTCTAGTACTCCCATTGAAAGCGGTATATCTGCCAATGAAGAACTCATCTTCCTTGCAGACATTTAAGTTTGACTTGGAAATTATACAGTAGAATGTTGCGTTTGAATCCGCTAGAAAGTCTTTGTTTTTTGGACAACTAATTCAAGCCTTTTCGCACAGCAACCTGTCTGGATGTTAATTGAATTCACTGTTTTGACACGTGCTTTTATCGATAACGATTACATCATCTTCCCAAAAAAGCTTCGTGACGTTCTCGGCTTCAATACGACCAGTAGTCGGTAAACATCGCTCAATTTTCGCTCGAGAATTACCATATTTGGATAGATTCATGGGGCGCTTGTCGAAAACAAATCATTTTTTTCTTTTTCCTTTTTTTTAACATTATTTTTCAAAATGTCAAATCGTAAAAGCAGCAGACTGTGTAATCTTGATACAAGTTTCAACGCTGTTCTTACGTATTACAGATAAGGTAATTTGGAGAAAAAGGACAGTCTCAGCCGCACAATTCGAATCGGGCGGATCGGGTTCCCTAGACGGATATGTCCTGTTGTCGGCTGAAATAAACAACACTAAATAGGGTACGTTTACATTAATTAATCGTGCCCAGGCCTTTAGGCCGACACGAGTCGAGTTCAGATAAATATGAAAATGCCTATCTTTGAGTACGGTTAGGCCTTATGCTTCAGTCTTTTGTCTAAGACAACACCATTTATGTGGATAGCGATAACGGAGAAAGAATTAACGATGCATTCGTGCAAATTTATTCGAATTAGTGCTTAGAGTCTTGCGGCTTTCCGGGCTCCAAATGAGAGCTCGCTTTTCTTTGGCTTCCGGGTGAAGAATCACATATTCCTACAAAATTAAAGTCTTTTGATTGGTTTAACAAAGCCCATGAAACAACTATAATTCAGTATGAGAATGTTTAGTACTCTAGGGTCACTATGCGAGCGCCAAAAATTAACGATCGACAGATAAAGATAATGATCTCTGGTACCCTAGGTATAAAAACAACAGAAAACAAAGAAATGCAGCCTGCTGTGGTAAACTAATCTGCTAATTATTTTGCGGATGTTTCGGTTCGCTAATTTGCAAGTTCTCAAAGTATCGATAAATTTACATGATAAAAATATGCAGTGTTTGCAGTTTTCCTGACCAACGCACTCAGTATTGTGTCTATGGGAAAATGAAATGTAAACAATAAAAGCTGATAAAGACTCATTTTTTCATATGTATATCTCAAATGAACAGAAGGGAGTGTAGCTTTTGGCCGTTAAGTGGAATTTCTAGACATCTGGTAAAAAGTTGTAAGTTGTAAATAACTCTATAAGAGAGTTTTCTGTTTGATTACCTAAGTTAGTTATGTAGTCGTGTCCAGGCTTGCCTATCATTGTCTTTTTTTTTTTTTTTGGCTGCCAAAGATTCCTGTTTATTTTTTTATGCATACTTCTTGCCAGCAGGTCACATTTTGTTCAAGTCTTTTGTTTCGAAGTCTTTGACAAAGGGTTTCTCTAACAATAGAGAATACATATAAAGAGAGAAAAATACGATATTTTAAGCACATTTTTTCATAAAGAGGCATAAATCATGCAATTACAAATGTTGTATCAGCTTGAAAACAAAATTATTTAGCGCTGACAGATCAATCTATTTTAAGACTGTTTGAATGATCACATGATCAGTCATGTGACCTTGTCACGTTAAGTGTTTTATTTACAACCGTGAACGCCGTTTGTCAATTCTGGATTCCTTCCTGAAAAGCAACCATCAAGATATCGCATTTTAAACGCAACTGATTCGAAATCCTGCAGTAGCCAGAAAAGTTGGAAACTATCGAGTCATCATAGATTGTCATCAAAAAATTGTAGTGTCATCAACTTCAATGTAGTTGAACATAATGGCGGTATCCGAGGTACCACTATCAATAACAGAGCCTAAACCTCACACAAGTTACGATTATTTTGCTCACAAATATGGACACAAAACAGCCGTGGAGTTTAAGGAAGATTTGAATGCTATTGAGAAAAGTTTGCATACAGCTGCAAGCCCGAAGATGAAACAAAAGACATCACGGCGGCATAAGAAAGCGAAACGGTTTCCTTCGCTGACTCTGGTTCCAAACTTGGAAGATATCAGTGAGAATGAGAGTCTGTCGATTGAATTTGAAGTGGAGCAGAAAAAGGACTTAGCTGAAATTCATAAAGAGCGAGCTATTTCGTCAGGGAATTATGCCAGACAAGAAGGTCGAAGTTTTCGACATAAAAAATATCACAAATCTCCCAAAGATTAAATGTCAGTCCGCTTAAAATAAGTAATAATATGTCGCTACAGATCTGGCCCGGAGATCTTGGCTGTATCGTGACTTATTGTGGAGTAATGGGATTATTATGGCGAAGACGTTGAAGTCGACGCTTGGAATTAACATGGCTACTTAGACAAATTAACGCTCAAATGATTCTGTTTATGTGTTAGTAGTGTTTAACGATGAACTTTGCTGTATGGTAACGACCCAACCAACACTAAGGCACAACAAATCTTTGCAAAGCTTTAATGTTTGCTATGCTTCTGTCGACAAAGATCATGCACATTGGGTATATATCCAGTACCATTTGGAAGACGTTAACGAAGCAAATTTACATTGCGGAAAAAAGCAAACTTATCAGAGCATAACTTTGTAGGCTTGTAATCCATTAGAGCTAATCTACTCTTTGTCCGCGAATACAAACGAGTTATTATAATGGTTGTGAGAAAGTAGACCAAGAAACAATGACAGGTAAAAAGAATGTAAATATATTAACATAGTACAGTAATTATATATAAAAATATTTCTATAAAATAAATGGTTTGGTTCTATTTTAATACAGAGTTCAATATTACACTTTTCCAGTTTCCATCCGGATGCTTTCAGCTCCATTAATAACATCAATAAAGCAATTGAAAAACATGTCCTTCTTGCTAAAGTTTATCTTACAATTTATCTGTGTTTTTTTTTCTGAGCTCTATTTACTACATCAGTATGTTTTATGAATTAAATTTGGTTTATCGGACGATTTTTTTTGCAGATGTATTTGATTCGCTCTGTGATTAACTCCCACTCAGTATTGTTGTGGAAGTTAAACGAATCACGCACTGAAATGATTGTTTGCAACGTAGGCTGTATTTGATGATCTAGGATAAAATGGGTCTTTATAATGATAAAGGAATATTTCTAATGCACAAAACAAACGTTTAGGTTTACTAGCAGTATCTGTTTACAAGCCTAAAACTATTCTTAAGTATGATTATTAAATCAAGGGAAAAAAAAGGCAGTTGATATTGCATCTCTTGAATCGAACCTTTCGGCGGAATTAATTTATATAGGTCTAAGAAAAATCGTGTCCCCTTGATTATTTTCATTGCTAGTTTAGTCCAGAGAGCTTTATCACTCTTCTCAAAAGTAGTTAAGTATACATTGGACGTAATGTATCCAAATTTGAAAGTTCTACCACGCAAGCTAATAAATAAATAAATAATAAATTAATAAATAATCTACAGCAGATCCACGTATAGTGCCTTTCTTCTGCTGGCACTCACACTCACTACCTCTACATTAAACATTTCACATACATCTCTCAGCTCACATGATTTTTGCTATATTATGAAGGCGATCGATTTCAACTAAGTATTTACAAAATGTTTACAGCTTGCTGAGCTGAAGATACTGCTTTGCGCACAGTAATCCAAAGCCGTAAAATGTTGACGTCCATTTGACTTGTTACTTTTGATATTTAAAACCAAATCAAAACAAAACAAAAATGAAATAAAAAATAAATATCATTTACTTACTGTGGTAGTGGCAAGGTTATAGTTATCTAACATAAATGCCATCGCCGAAAGGTCCACAAAGTTCCTATATATTCACAGTATTCCTATTTTATATCTTATTCTTAAAGCTCTGCCAAGCAGGGTATCTATCTTATTATTATTATCTTATTTAGTATCTTATTCTATATATTCTTATTCCTATGTAAAACCCTATTCTTATGAGATAATTATATGGGAAGAATAGGTGCTACCAAGGTTTCATGCTGGAAGGGATAACTAAATTTCCAAACAACTGTTTCTTTTTCGAATGAAAAATTCCTTTTTTCGTAAGCATATTTTAATATAAAGTAAGCCTTAAGTTAGTTTAACAACTTTTCCTGTGAAAAAGCTTACTTTCTTTAAAAATAATTTTTATCCTTTTATTGGTATTTTCAAGTTTCTGGGAAACAATCTTATCGAAATTATATTCTTTGCAGAGAACTGAAGAAGAACGTGGGTTTTATGGTATTATTATCCCAGCCAGCCCTCCACACGAATCCCAAACTTCAAGCGTCGAAACTCATTGAAAAAGATAATCGGAAGGTCATGGGTTGGGTTCCCACCTGGGGCTCAGATTTTTCTGATGTGGTTGTAGTTCATGTGTGTTTAACGCGTGCTTAGTTCTTTAATATCATCGTACATTTACATTAATTTATACTCATTGTATATCTTTTACGACGGTGCAAAACAAATCCTTGGCGTTCATGGAACATTGGACCAAAAACAAGAAACACGCTGATGTACATGGCAGACAAAATTTTTTGATGATGGATCGAGATGATGAGGTCAAACATCTCTTCGGGCAAGAAAAACAGACGATCGAAGGGGAAAATTTGTGAACTTCATTGACATGCAGATTCCACATATGCGCATTTTAGCAACTGAACCGATTGAAGTAGAAGTTAAGGTGGCTCTTGACTGCAACTAGGAATGTTGTGTAACCTGGCATGGTTCAAATGGGGCTGTAGGTGACTTTAGACGTAATTTTTGAGATTTTTACTCGAAATCTTGTTTGTGCAAGGTAGTAAAGTAGTCGACTTTAATGACACAAATGTACGACTTTTAATTTGTTAGTTGACCGCATTCATATCTAACGGGCGTGGTATTAAAGTCAAAGTTGATACATCAGAGGAATCATGTGTCACATCAAAGATAGTATATCTGACCTGTCTGGTGTATCAGACTAATTGTGATTACCTCACGACCATCTCAATTTGCATCTACCCATACAGTCGCAAGAGTATTAGGCTTCTCGTTCGACAACCTGAAATAAGTCTTTAACTCGTGGATTGAAAATCCGCGAGTTGTAGTGAGGGGTCAGAATATGCAAATGAGTCACTCGCCAATCCGTTAGTCAATTGTTACTGCGCATGCTCGTCGTGATTGGCTACGAGCTCGTCGTGGTTGCTGGCGGTCCTGGGTTGTAAAATCTAGTGTAATTGATTAACTGTACACTTTGAGACGCATATTGTAACAAATATTTCAAATACTGATAAATGAGAAGTTTATATACATCGCGGTATGTGATGGATTTGTATTTATCATTCGTGTGATTTAAAGCGTCAAATACAGTAGACAATGCGTCCTCTTTGACCGTGATGCAACGTACAGTGAGTCTGATGCAACATCACGCAATACAGGAAACCAATTTCGCTCCAAAAAGCATTTAGTATTTAACATGATTTAACAGTTTATCATACGCCGTCACGCTACAACATCATGCAACATAGTTTCTGTTTGGTGAACGTCTATAATTTACCACTTGCCAAATGATTCGGAGCCGGTGAGCTAATACAAGCTACTTTGCGCGAAACAGTGTCGAACTTTGCCGCGAATGCTAAGTCGATTTAAGGAGGCTTCCTACAATTTCTCTAGTGCTCGACCGGTCAACTTGAAACGGTTGTAGGAACCTACATGACAGAACCCACAGTTATGAACATTCGTCCAATTACCACTGGAAAATCTGACCCTTTTCCATAGTATGTAAATAATATGTAAACAGTTTGTCAATTGCTTGTGAAAATAAATTTACAAAACCGAGGTACATTTACAAACTATGTAAATCCCTAATTGTCTTTGTAAATTTTTTGTAAATTTTCCTTTTTATCATTTGTAAATTCCGCCACCTGTTTGTAAACTGTTTGTCAATCCGGTAGCAACTGTTTGTAAACTGTTTGTCAATCTTGTAGCAACTTTTTGTAAACTGTTTGTCAATCTTGTAGCAACTGTTTGTAAACTGTTTGTCAATCTTGTAGCAACTGTTTGTAAACTGTTTGTCAATCTTGTAGCAACATTTTGTAAACTGTTTGTCAATCTTCCACCAACTGTTTGTCAATCTTCTACCAACTGTTTGTAAACTGTTTGTCAATCTTGTAGCAACTGTTTGTAAACTGTTTGTCAATCTTGTAGCACCTTTTTGTAAACTGTTTGTCAATCTTCATGCAACAACTGTTTGTAAACTGTTTGTCAATCTTGTAACAACTTTTGTAAACTGTTTGTCAATCTTGTAGCAACTGTTTGTAAACTGTTTGTCAATCTTGTAGCAACTGTTTGTAAACTGTTTGTCAATCTTGTAGCAACTTTTTGTAAACTGTTTGTCAATCTTCTACCAACTGTTTGTAAACTGTTTGTCAATCTTAACTTGTAGCAACTGTTTGTAAACTGTTTGTCATACCAATCTTGTAGCAAATCTTTCGCATTGAAATTTTGTTTCTGAATATACCATGTACTTTTTTATGTATTGGCATGTAATTTGTATTAAATTGTCTGGGGTACTTTAAAGTAGCAAAATGAATTGAAGAGATACGAATTTTGGAGAAATTCATATAAACGGATTTTGAATTATTGGAGGCGCAATTTTTTAACCTCAAAAATAACAATTTATTGTCAGGTTTCGACTCAATAATTTTAAAATCACTGCAGCATGACAACTCTTGGACTGTCCAAATGTTGTTCATGCATCAGACTACTTCTCAACAAAGTTGTACGTCAGAAAGTGCTTTGGATCTCCCTCAGCGTACGTTCACTTAGACATGAAAGTTGGCTGGATTTTATCAAAATTCATACAAAAACGTTTAGTGCTCCTAAAGAAAAATCTGCTGCTAGGCAAAGTCCTAATTATTAACGCCTTGTGAATCGTTTTAAAAGTTTAGGTCGAAAAACGCGTAAAATTGCTATGAATCTAAAACAATGACGTCATCGTTTCGTCGCTATGGTAACCCCGATGTAAACAAAACATCTACCATTAAAAAATTCAATCATTATGTAGTAAGTGGACGAAGGTTCATAACTGTAGGTTCTTTCATTTAAGAACTACAGCTGTTTGAAGTTGACCGGTCGAGCACTAGAGAAATTGTAGGAAGCCTCCTTAAGTTCTTGAAGAATTGAAGCTTCCATCAGATACAGGGGGTCTTTTGGGGTTACTACCTTACAGGCGTTTCGATCTTTAAGTCGGTGTTACACGAGACGATTTTTGACGTCGATTTTCCGCGCAACGCTGCAACAACTTCCAATTTTTTGCGGTGCGCGTTTTTGACTTGGATTCAAAAACTTGCCGCACGTTGTCGAAGCGTAAATTGCACGGAGCATCGTTTCAAGTATCATGTTACACCAACACAATTTCATCGCAACGTCGTGGCGCGGACAATCGTCGTTCAAAATCGTCTCGTGTAACAAACTCCTTTATGTACAATATTACATTGCGTGGCATTGTCGCGGTTTTGATTTGGGTACAACTGTTATATCGGGGGTTCTAGCTATGGGCCTTATACCTTCCGGTTCCCTTCACTTCCGGGCCTTGTATTTTTGACGGCTTTTGATTTTTTTCCGCGGCTTGGGTCCTGCTACCGTCGGCATGCCTTTGGAGGGGTGGGGACTAGTCGGATGCTATTGCTGTTGGAAACGGGTTCTCAATTCATGAGTTGTTTCGCCATTGGCGGATTGATTTAAACGCGCCTACAAAACAAAATTCCAAATTTGTTAGCATCGCCGAACTGCGATTCGCAAATAAAACAGGTAAGGCAGGTAGGAGTTCTGAATGTGTTGAAGTCTTATATAAAATAACGATGGTTTGAGTAAATTTGCATACTCATTCAATAAACTACTTTAGATTATAACATATTTGAGATCACGCTAATACTGGCTGGCGGCCATGTATGTATCGGAGGACAGAGACGTGGCTCGCACAAAATTAAAACCCTGAAAATATTTTATAAAAGCAATATAAAACGCTTTTGTCTATGTTTAAGGTGACTGGCTACCATAGAAATTTTAGCCTACTGCGCACGTTCGCGCGCAGGACGTGATAGCGCGCGGAGATTCTAGCGAATGGCCACTAACGCTGGGAAACTAAAGTTTGTTGACAAAATTTAGTTTTAAAATAGTTCACAATGATTTTAACAAGCAAAATGATTAGAAAAATAAGCGAAAATGTTTTCTTTTTACGAAAACACAGTGAGCGCGCGCTTGTTTTCGTCAACAAAAATTTGAATAGAGCTCGCGCTGTCACGTCATTTTCAAGATGGCGGCACTTCCGGAAGGCATCTTTTGGCCTTTTTAGCAACTTCATAGGCATGAAACAAGCTCTGGAGGAGGATTGTCCTGTATCTAAGCTAGCACAAATATCTTCAGGTGCATAGGAAGTGGATACTGCGTCATGTCATGTCACCTAGCTGGATCAGTTAAAGATTTACCTACTTCATATATTAGATTGCATCTTCCTAAAATATATACCTATTTCAAAAAAGGTTGTCCTTGGTTTTGGTGCATACTGCATAGTGAATACTGCATACCAAGACTGAAATGTATTATGGACAATTTGTAATTGGGTAACAAGAGGCTTTACTTATGTTGATTCTCTGTTTCCTCTCAGATTGCATGAACCTAAGTGGACTTTTTCCGCAACTTTTCTACTTATAAAAATTGTGAAAAATACCCAAAGTTTGATATCTACAATGCACTTCGGTCTTGGTATGCGGTATTCACTATGCAGTATGCAATAAAACTGAGGACAACCTTTTTTGAAATAGGTATGTATACAGGCATAGCATCGACGTGCCATATACAGTATATAACATTATAATTATAACGACCAAATTATTTATTTATTCACATTTATCTAGTTCTATTTATTATTTATTCTACACTACTTATTCTACAAATTTCCTCTCCTGCTTCTTCGATTATTATGAAATTCTTGGAATATTGGGTCATTTATTATAATAAATTGTGGATCAATTAATAAACATTTTAATTTATTTCACATCATTAATTAGCAACTTAATTTCCTTCAATATATAAGCTTAATTTCCATACCAATGACAAAGTAATTTATACTGTATAATTGTAACGTTTTTCATATATTTACAATGTTTTTATAGTATTAGGTGATAGGTAGATAGGATGCAGGTCCACATCAGGACTCAATGTCTTGCCAATTACTTAACCTGCGAAACAAATAAACTATGTATGCATGTGTGTGTGTATGTATGTATGTAAAGTTTCCTTGAAATCAGCACAAATTCTCATACGCTTTAGCCATCTGACTTAACTACAGGAACAATAGGACTTGCCCACTCTGAGTGGGATACTGGCTTTATCACTCCATTCTCCTCTAATTTTTTAACTCTGCTTCAACTAGCTATAGCATGCAAATTATAAAAAAAGTGGAAAAGTGCGGGCTTTAATTCTTATACACTGGTACTGCATTCTGCATAACTGTAATCTTAGCTTCAAGTCTTTTAGGCAACCTAACCCTGGCTAAAAGACATCCTTGAATTTACTGCAAATTTCCTCTACTGAGGTTTGAATAGCTGAAACTGTCTGTACTTGTGGGCCTGGGAAAAAAATATTTTTCCCATTTAGCTGGATCTCTCTGAACCTGAGTTCCTACCAAACAATGGCGCTCTCTCTCCATACACTATAACAGGGGGGAGGGAGGGGGGGGGGGGCTGGCATTTGAGAATTAAGCGGATTAAAAAAAGAGAAATGAGTAAGAGTTAATAGGCCATTTAGGCACGATGGCGTCATTTTACTACAACTACCAGAATGCTCTACGAATTTTCTTTCTTATTCAGATTTTTATTCCCTTTTGAGAATAGTAGAACAATAGGCCATATGCACTGACAGGTCACGTGACCCTATCTCCCCTAAATCAAGCAGCACCGTCAAAATGAACGCCAGAAATAGAAAGAACACCTCGATATTAGTAAAAGTGCAAATTGTCAGCTCCTAAGATGTAATACAGGAAAAATAACAGTAAATTTAAGATTGGATTTTTTCTTAAGATTCGTTCGGAAAAGCGCGTTGGATGGCACGAGCTTGCCATCCAACGCGCTTTTCCGAACGAATCTTAAGAAAATATCCAATCTTAAATTTACTGTCATTTTTTGTCTTATTCACCTTATAAACTGAAACTTTGCACTTTTACTAATATCGAGGTGCTCTTTCACCAGTGACGGATCTAGGGGTAGTGCAACGGGGTCAGCTGCACCCGTTTTTTTTTTTTTGTTTGTTTGTTTGTTTGTTTTGTTTTGTTTACCTTTGTTTTTTTTCGCTTTTTTATTAGGGAGTAGATGTTACACTTGGCCTCCTTTTTCTTCTTCCAAGTAAATGCATTCAAGAAAACGACGATGCAGAGATCCCAGGAAAACTTGCTGATACGGTTAAATTCTATAGTGATGATCTGCCGCATCCACAGATGTTTCCAACGGAATAAAAGACCTGGGTTCGAAAGTGGAAGCAGCAGTCAAGAGATAATTCCTCTAAGGCGGTTTCAGATAAATTGGTTGATGTTTTCCAATGCTGTATACGTAGCAGCTTGCAGTTCCAAACCTTCATATATTGCTTCAATTGGCATTAACTCTACCGATAACATCATGCGAAAGCGAGAGAAGCTTCAGCCAGCTTAAGCTGATAAAGACAGACAGGCGTTTAACGATGTCAGAGAATAGGTTGTCTGGGCTTGCGCTGATAAAAGCTCATCAAAATATTTGCACTAAACTCGAATCTGACGGAAAGAAAATGGATGAACTGGTCAAATCTTTTGAGCAATTACATCCTAGAAAGATGAAGCTAGCATTCATTTTGGCTGATAACTGGGAACAAAATAAGATGAGACAAATTTGTAAAGAAGTAGAGCACTACAGGATAATCCAGAGTTGGTGGACTCAGGAGTCAAGCGAGATTATCGCATGAAAACGGGAAACCGTGGTAATATCTAGAATTTTCAAATATCGTTCACTGCAAAAAAGGGACGCGATGCACAAAAGGGAAAAAGTGATGGTATTAAGTGTCATGTTCTAAAAACTCTTGTGGCGTCATGTCCGGTTTTGCAAATTCTTGACCCCGTTTTGAAAAATCCTGGATCCGCCACTGTTCACGCTTTGGAATTCATTTTGATGTGCTGCTTGATTTAGGGGAGATAGGGTCACGTGACCTGTTAGTGCATATGGCCTATTGGCACTAATTATTTTACAAAGGAAAGTGGGCAAAGCATTCTGATAGTTGTAGTATATGACGCCATCATGCAAATGGCCTATTACCGAGAACCGAGGTTCGAGGTAATTAACTGGCTTATTATACGATTGCGGAGGGTTTCACACAACAACACTCATAAACGACATTAACGATTTTTTTCCTACTCATTAGTATAGAGGTTAAAGGCGGGTATAGGTATGCAGAAGGTCTCGGGTTCGAACCCTACAGTTATTTCTCAACAGATTTTTTTCACCAAAATTGGCTACTTAGTACATGATTTCGGGGCTCAGTAGAAAATTTCTAAGTCCAATAATATCCAAATTAAGATGACCTAGGGAAGTATGGGACGAGGGCAATATCTGTATAAAACCCTTGAATTCATAATAACTAGGGAAATACGGGATATAAATCCCTACAAATAACAAAGAAAACCGACTCAATCGCATAATAACTATAAAAACCTAGTATTGGCTTGTCTCTATCACGTGACATTGCACACTTTATTCAGCGTTTGTTATTTAAGGGACCGGTCATTATTTATCGCCTGGGATGGGCCCTGGGTGGAGGATTTTTGTTGCAACACAGTAAAATTCATCTGATCCCCCCATAATTCACTGCAGCATTTTAATGATTCCCCCTTGTTGAGGGTTGTTATTTTGATGATCCCCCCCCCCCCAAAATGCGGTTATTAACAATAACAATGTTAATACGCAGCCTTCATTTTGACGGTAGTCAAACCTTTATGTTTTTTGAGGTTCGAGGTTCGAGTCATACTCATAACCTGATCTTCCCACTGCAGCTAAAGTCGCTGTAGGTCCGTTCATTCACTTTCCTCTTTCCAAGGACCACAGGGCAATTACAAGCTTAACAAGTCTTGACGGCAGGAAAATGGCGTCAAGTATAATGGGCAAATTACGTGTAATTCGAATTGATTGTACCAAATATTTTTGCTATCTAAAAAAATCTAAAAAGAATTTCAAGTGCAATGCCAGGAGGGGATTTAGCTATACTAGTCATACTACCGGGATATCCGTAATAGCGGGGTACGTGTCCGCAAGAGTTCATCAGTTCATCAGGAAATATTGGGTAGACATCATCTATTTTCAAAGTATTTGAATATCACTCCAAAACGACAAAATAGTGATTATCAGGGGTTTTTTTTCTAGCCATAAAGAATATACAATTTCATTCCGACACAAGATTATGGCATAATAATATAGTTGCTCACCAACTTCAAAGCGGTGACCGACAGTGAGGGAAAATGCTATTAATTCTTTTAATTTTAAGATATCATAATATGAGGTCCGGAACATCAGAACGTTAAAACTAAAACCAGTAATAAAGCATTTATACTTCTACCTAATTTGTCTATGTTAAGACACATACAACTCGACTTGAAAAGAGTAACACATCAGTGTTAATTAATGCCGCCCACTTTGGGATAGATGCTCAGAAACAGTGGAAATTGGGACCTATTAATATTCGTTTTCGAAGTAGAACTTCAATGTATCGAGTTTTGATATTTATCATGTATCAGTGATGATTGCTCATCTACATTTTATTTGATATGCAATCACTCTGATCTCCTCTGGCGACCATAATCCTTAGCGTCAAAACAATAGAATGTTTTGGTGTGACGTCATTATGCGATAGGGTAATTGAAACTGTAACTTTTTTATGTATTAGAGACGTAGCGTATAATAATACTTTTTGTAGATCGTTGCAGATTGAACCTATTAATAAAGGTTAGTATAGTATGACGATATTGGCGACAATAGAACTGAGATCGATATCAGTCTTGAAATAATCAACGTGCTCATACCAATTTGAATTTAGAGACCGTCTAAAATGCAATTCAAATCTTTTCGTATCAATCACTTACATTTCCACTAGTCAAATTTTCCATGAAAAGCTAAGGCATGCAATCACCTTACTTCTCGTATGCAAAGCCAATTCCGTTGATTTCTAAGCATGTTTACGCCTAAAGGGGTGCTCAATCTAATTGCAATTTAGCAATTCACCCTATCCCAAAAATTTCCGATCATGCCTAAGTCCCTCAAAACAGGCCCATTATAAAAATCCAAGGTTTATAGCCCATAAAATCTCATTAGGACCATTTATTTAATTCTCGATAGAATGGGGGCTAGATATATAATAAATACGAATGTTTCATGGGATATATAAGTCTCTAGCATTAGATAGAAGGACACGAAGAAGAAGCGGCTCGCGCTTAAAAAATCTAGCTATATATATAACACTGGAAAGAAACATCCCCAAACAACGTAGAAACGATGGCTACGAATCCCTTTTTCTACAAAATTTATGCCGAGCGGCTCGCGCTTCGCGTTTCGCGTTTGCAATAGCTAAATATTATTTCTCCCACATACAAGGGCTACAAAACACGGTTGGGAAGAGCTCCTTTTGTTACGTGTTTTGTTGGCAAATTTGATACATTTCTGTACTTCTTTTTGCAGCACGTGTTTGGCTTGAAAATAAATTCGAGTATACATAGCTAGCCCTTACATAACTTAACGATCACTGAACATGGTCAATATACCTTTTGTGTGAAATGTGAATGGCAGATCTTTTTTTGACGGGAAACGTGATTTAAGGATTAAAATCTTTTTGCGTTCAACGTGAAAGCAACTTTTGATTTTTTTTGTGAACGTGAAAGAGATTTTTGAATTATCCGTGACGCGTGAAAAGACCAAATGTTTTTGCGTGATTTCATTTTGCAAAGGGCTATAGGGGACCCTGAATTGAGCGTCTTGTTTGAATAAATGGTTTCAGCGAAGAGTCGAAATGTATTCAGTAAAATGATCTACGTTTTTTGGGGGAAAAACAGTCACAAAGTCAATTTATATGATCACGTACTGCTCCGGCAATACCTAACTCATTACAAAATCAGTTAATATGATCACGTACGGCTCAATATCTAACTTATTAAGAAAATTGTAGTTCCGCCGTTTTCAATAGTAATGTATGAATTAGATTGCATTTCTCTCAATGCTTCATCGACATACAGGAAGCATTACCTGACGAGACTAAGGTCGGCTACGAAGAAGATTAGTATTTAGCCTATTAATAGACTGAGCCGATCACAATGTAAAATTGCTTCATACGCATATTCTCACTGTATAATCGTTCCTCAGGACGAACACAGAATAAGAAAAAAAAAACATTTGCAGTTTATAACTCGTTCCCGGCCTTAAGGCCTGGGCACGAGTAATTAGCTCAGAGTATATAAGTAGGTCAATTCGCTCTAGGAGTGGTCACTTCAAGGTACTCCGGAACACAACGTGAACTTTCGTTCTTCGCCATGATCATAGTTCACCGTCATCAGCTTTTAGGATTCTTACTACTCCATGCAGCCTTAGCGTTCTGGCCTCAGTCTAACAAACTTGGCTAAACTGAACAGGGTTAACTAGAAGATCTAGCTCTAAAATCAACGAGCACGAATGCAGCGGCTTGCTTTGGAAAACGTAAGGTAAATTAGAGTTTTTGTGACTCGGGCGTTTTTCCCTTAGTTTGCCCAGGGTTTATTGTCATATTTTTCTACGTGGTCGTTCGTATTTGTAGCCGCTTCTAGGTTTTACTCGTCCTAGTTTGCCATAAGCTTGTTATTTTCGTTTTATCAGTCGGTTTGCCGGTTCGGGTAGCCGGTCAATTTAGTCTCTATTCCTTTTCTCGATTGTTTCATTTCAGTTGATTTCATTCTAGTTAATTTCATTCTAGTTTCACTTTATGTTTTCCATTGTTTCGTTGGCTACTAGTATAAATTTAGCTTTATTATGTACAAACTGCTTTATTGCGTATCTGTATAGCTACGGTCAGTACGTATGGCGCGTTTTCGGGGTCAAAATTAGATATGCGTAATTCATGTGAATTACTTTTGAATTCAAAATTCTAAAACCAGAGAAACAGTTGTCCACAGGTTTGAATACAAAATCGACTGCAAAGATTGCGACCAATTAGTATACGTGGGCCAAACAAGCAGAGCATTAAAAAACAGGATGAAAAAAGCACAAAATAGCTGTTTTCCTGGGGGACAACAATTCTTTCTTGGCTGCGGAACATGTACTGAAAAGAACAGATCATGAATTTGACACTGATAACGCGAAGATTGTCGACCAATGCCAACAATGGTCTGGACGTTTGTTTTTGGAAGTTTCAGATTGGCATTCAATTAAGAACAAGAAGTCTATTAAAGAACATATTCACGTGCTGAACATTTCAGTAGCACAAGGACTCCGATCCGTTTACATTTTACATCTGCTGATGAAAGTTTCTGACGAAACCGAAACGTCCAATATTAAATTTTTATGTCAATGTCAGCTTCTTATATATTTTATGTTTTATAAAGATGCCTGCCTGCAACCAAAGTATTTTCAAAATTCTTAACACAGTTTTAACTTCCAACAAGGTATTTCTTTTAGAAAGATTACTTTTGAAAGAGGTAACACATGAGTGTGCTGAATTTTACAACCGCTAATCACGCAATTTGACTTTTGAAATTATACGTCTTTATGCATTATTTCTTTTAAAAATACACTGCTCTTTGGAACATTACTTGTAAAACACGTTCACAGACCAACTTCTGTGGCATTTTTAGCGACAAAATTAGATGTGCCATTTGACTTTCAAAATGTAATCTCTTACTATCGAAGTTAAAATCTCGCTTCTGTTGGGACGATTTAATACTTGCCAAATGCAAACTTCCGCTTTGACTACCTACAAACACTCATATTATTTGCAAACACTCATTACTTGCGAACACTCATTACTTGCAAACTCAAATAACTTGTGAAATACTTGGCGCCAGGTGTTCCTCGTCAACCAAGCTCACGTGACACAGCTACATAGGTACCCAACTCTTTTTAGTAGACTTGCTGACGTTGCAAGCAAGGAATTGAGGATGAGCCTGTTCCGTAGCACATCGCCAAATATTACGGTCATCTATTTTAAGATGATTTAACTAGAAGCGCTTCAGGCACACATGAATTAACTTTAGCGCTTCAATGAACACATACAAATCAACCAAAAAACATTGAACTCGAAGCGTTTTAGAAGTGAAAATGGAAGGGTAAAGATTTTATATATATTTTTTTCACATTTCGTTTGTATAATGTATAAAAACTATATTTTGTGAATCCATCGCGGCAAATAACGTCCACGGTTTTGATTTGGAGATATGACGCTTTTAATGTGTGTATTTTCGTAAATTAGAAATAGAATTTATGGGAAACTGGCCGGTGTTCTTATTGTCAAATTGTGAAAATGGACATACTAAAAGTGTTATATCTCTAAATCGAAAGCGTGAACGTTATTTGCCGCTATGGATTCACAAAATATAGTTGTTTGATATTACACAAACGAAATGCGAAGAAGATAGATAAAATCTTTACCCTTCCATTCTCACTTCTAAAACGATTCAAGTTGACTTTTTTTGTTTGATTTCTATGTGTTCATTGAAGCTCTAAAGTTCATTCATGTGTGCACTGAAGCGCTTCTAGTTA